>WOVY01000892.1:0-14681 GCA_013436015.1 Rhipicephalus annulatus | reverse complement strand
ATCGCCTCATTGATCTCAACACCCGCCTCTCCATCAACCGGTGTACTCTGTACTTCCTCTCCAACGGGACTGCGAGCTCTCACACCTGCTTCGCCGTATGCAAAAATACTCGACCGACTTCCCAGCATCACGAAGCCGCACACCAGAGAGTCACCGTGAAGCATTCCATCACTCACCACATTGTGACAACTGGACCTCCCGTTTTTACACGACCACCGACCCGTCGACTCTCTGGAGAACGCCTCGCCATCGCCCGCCGTGAGTTTTAGCACATGCTTGAACTCGGCATTGTGCGACCTTCCTCCAGCAACTGGGCGTCGCCACTCCACATGGTGCCGAAGAAAGATCCTGGCGACTGGAGACCATGTGGGGATTACCGCGCTCTCAATGCCCACACCTTACCAGACCGCTATCCACTTCCTCACATACAGGATTTCACGTCCAATTTGGCTGGGTGCACGATCTTCTCTAAGATTGACTTAATCAAGGCTTACCATCAGATTCCTGTAGAACCCGCCGACATTCCGAAGACGGCCATCCCCACCCCATTCGGTCTGTTTGAATATGCGAGGATGCCTTTTGGATTGCGCAACTCTGCACAGACCTTTCAGCGCACTATCAACGAGGTTACGCGAGGTCTCGATTTCGATTTGCCTACCTTGATGACCTTCTTGTAGCAAGCTCATCCGGCCCTGAGCATGAAGACCACCTGCGCACCCTGTTCCACCGCCTGGATGATTACGGCTTCGTAATAATCCCAATAAGTGCGTCTTTGGCGTCGCTACAATAGAGTTCCTAGGCCACCTTGTCACTCACTCCAAAGGGTATCCAACCACTCGCCAGCAAAGTGAAAGCTATTCAAGACTTTCCACCCCCTACTTCACTGAAGAGACTTCGAGAATTTCTGGGCCTACTAAACTTCCATCGCCGCTTTCTTCCAAAGTGCGCCACATTCCTAAAGCCCTTGACCGACCTATTTGCTAAAAAGAAAGACCCGGCTGCGCCACTGGAGGTGCCCAAGGACGCTGCATCTGCCTTCGACACTGCCAAAAAGGCTCTGGCAGACCCTACTATGCTCATACATCCCGTCCCTGATGCCCCAATTCGTCTCATCACCGATGCATCAAGCGTGCAGTTGGCGCTGTTCTCGAGCAGCCGTATCTGGTTGGCAGCCCCTTGGGTTTTTCTCGCAAAAACTGAAGCCACCAGAGACAAAAATACAGCACGCGCCGCGCGGCCCAAATGCCAACTTCTTCCTCTTTGACGCGCAGCGCATTGTGGCGCTACACAACTATGGTAGTTATGAACCGGTAAGACATGCATGGATAGACCGATGGCTATAGGAGCTCCGCCCCTAAAACGATGCATTGACATGGAATCGTTCACAAAAACAGCTGTCAGGAAACTTCAGTGATAGCTGAGCCCTCAAGTATGACCCTTATTAATTTGCAAAGCGTTGTTCGTATGGCTATGGTAAAAGAATACCCGTGCGCACTTTCTATAAACATATATCACAAATAGTTATCGACTTTCTAATGAGTTAAAAACACTATAATGCAGCGATTACAGTGAACATGTGTATTGGAAGCTTCACGCTAAGACCTTCCACCTGCGTAAAGCGATGCTGATGATAGTTCTGATTTATAAAAAGTGGCAACATCGATGTCGGGCAGATGAAGGAAACACTGTGGCCAATCCCTCTTGTGAGTATGAGCCGCTATCTTTCTAGGCGGCAAGACAACACAAGAAAATAACGTGGAGCTCTTAACAAGAAAGAAAGATAATGGTATTGTAGGCATCTATTATGCGCTTCATCCTATGTGGAAGGCAGTCAATCATCAGCACCTGATGATGATTATGATGATGAACCTTCAGCTTTGGTGGCACTCGCCCACAAAGGGGGATCGGCCAAGAACCGGGCGGCAGGATCATCAAGTGTGCTAAGTCAGGCATTCAGGTAGTCTCGTAGCCATAAATAATAACAATCACCTGTTCTGGCTGACAGTCATCATCGTCTTTGAACGTGCGCTTCATCTTCGGGTCCGTTGCGCTTGTTCGTCCCCGAGTTCACGGCCAATAAACCTTGTTACAACCGAGTCGTAATAGTATAAACGCTGGATGGTAATTAATCTTAGACAATTGATTGATTAGTTTGTGGGTTTTAACGTCCCAAAAGCACCATATGATTATGAGAGACACCGTAGTGAAGGGCTCCGGATAAGTTAGCCAATGGTCGCTATTTCTGTAACTGTATACGTTGATTGGTACTTCCACATTTGAGTGCCACTCGTATTGGTGTGCACGTGCAACGAAGAAGCTTAGAGGATGAAGAAGAAGAAATCCCTGCAGGCACGCACCTGGGCCTAGCACTACCGAATCTGTCATAGTAACCTTTGCGGGAACGATAAGACCATCTGAAATTAAAGCTTGGCCTCTTATCTATAAGGTAGAGCCTCTATCCCCTAAGCCACTGCAGTGCTTGAATTGTTGGAGGTATGGGCACAGCGTGAAAGGGTGCAGATCAAACTGCCAGATGTCGACTATGCGGAGAAAATCACGACACCCGTAAGTGCAACTCGACGGAAGAGAAGTGCTGTTTTATGTCATGAAGCGCATCCTGCAGACTCTTCAGATTGTGAGGCGAAAGAACGAGAAGTTAAGCTGCTGGAAATTGTGGAACGCAGGCGTTTGCTCCCGGAGGGAAGCTGTGACTGAATTACAAGAACGCTCGAAAGGTTACGCAAGCGTAACAGCACGACATACCACTGCTATGGATGCATCGTTAGCAAAATATATAGCAGAGGCTGTAGAGAAGGCAACGGAAAAAGGCGATGGAGCGTCTTGCCAGCAGTATTATTGGAGTCGTGGCTGAACTGTTAACATCTCAGTTGACCCAAATCATTGCTTCAGTGTCTATGAAAAAATCAGACTTCACAGGATTTCGAGGTTTCAAATTGTGCCGGGACAGAAGGTCCGATAGCTCCTACACGATGCGCATCTCCTAAAGCAGGACCCTCCAATAAGATACTGCGGGCAGATCTAGAAACCTTATCAGATGACACTGATGAATTTACAGATATGGATGCGGAATCTCATAATTTATTGAAGCGCGCCAGATCTCCCCTATCGAAAAAAGTCTTCACAGAAATCAAAATCTAAAAAAGTTCCTGTCAAAGAAAGACGCTTTGGAGAACCTCTCCAAAAAAGACTTTTTGAAGAAAGATCTTTTGGATCAAGCAGTCTCTGCGGCGGGTTTATAGAGTCAAAATAGGCTCCTTAAAAGTATTACAGTGGAATTGTCGATCAATAGGGTCGGCTACCACAGATTTATCGTGTATTTCTTCGCAAATTTCCCCAGATATTATTACTTTACAAGAAACTTGGCTTACAAACGGACAAAAATTTACCTAAAAAATTATCGCTTATTTCGTTTAGACAGACCTAGCAGAGGTGGTGGACTTGCCATTTTTATATCAACTAAATTTAGTCATAGAGCGAAGATTAACTACCTGTGCATGGATTCTAACTATGAAATTATGGTATTAGACATCACTCTGCCAGGCTGTTCCCCTTTTTCTTTTGTTAACGCATACTTTCCGGTAGGAGTACAGGACACAAGATGCTTAGATGCAATGTTAGCTTCCTGCAGGAAGGATGTAATATTAACTGGTGACTTTAATTCACACCACGTGTCTTGGGGTTTCAAGACTGATGTAAATGGAAGGCGCTTGTGGGAATGGACTGTTGATAATAACTTATCTTGTGTAAATTTCCCCACTGTTACGTTTATTAGGAGACAATCAAAGTCGGCGATAGATCTGACCTTTTGCAGCTCCTCACTAAACATTTTCGTCGTGGAAAACATTAGATTGCGCAACAAACAGTGATCACCTTCCTATTAGCTTTGATATTAACTTTCCCGGGATATTTCTAACTGGTAAATTGGCTCGTTTGTAAATTATGAGCGTTTACAAAAAGACTTGAAGCCTACTTTGGTTCTTCGCAAGGACATGCAGGAAGACATTCGGGCTATGAGTCTGTGTGCGGTACTGAAAAGAGCAATAAAAAAGTCAACTTTTTCAATAACTTCAGGCACAGGCCGGGTCGTTTAGCCCATGGTGGAAAGCTGATTGTACGAGGGGGTATAGAAAACGAAAAGCGGCGTGGAAGCAACTTATCCACAACCAATGCCCAAAAAACTGGTGTGACTATAAATACGTGGCAGCAGATTTTAAACGCACAGTACGCAAAGCAAAAAGATGACTATGACACTAACAAATTTAGCTATCTTTCAAAACCATACAACAGAAAGGCGCTTTTTAGATTTTTGCGTTCCAGAAAAATGATACCACCATCAGACAATAGTGATTCTTCAATTCTATCGCCTAGCGAACTCACTGAAATTTTAGAACATGTTGCTAAAGGATTAGAAGAAAGATTCAGATCAACAATGCCAAGACACATAGTAAAGCCAATTGCAGGGGAGGAGTTCAACGAGGTGACATTAGCGGAACTAGCGGGTGTAGTGAGGCACTTACCTCCTACAGCACCTGGACCAGATGGAGTAACTTCAGCAATGATAAAAGCACTATATGACATTTCCCCACATGAACTCTGTAATATGGTTAATTACTCTTTGAAAACTTCTTGGATACCGGCGGATTGGAAACTTCCAAAATAATTCCGATACTTAAAAAAACAGGCGCTTGGGTATACACTTGACAATGTGAGGCCAATTTCTCTTACATCTAATTTGGTTAAACTAACTGGAAGAGTTTTGAATGCACGTGTAATAAAATACATTGAGGAGAAATCAATATTGAACCCCAGTCAAATTGGCTTTAAATCGGGATGCTCCATATGGTGTGCGCACGCGGATTTGGAGAGTCGTATACAGTTGGCTAGGCGTAGAAGAGAGTATTGTGCATTAGTTACTCTGGATTTGGCCAAGGCGTATGACAAAGTGGAGCATAAAATACTAATAGAGCAGATGGAAAGGTCACACTTACCAAAATACATGACATCATGGGTAGCAGAGTTTTTAAGGGAGAGAGAGTTCTATTGCTTTCAAAGGGGTTGTTTTTCTAACAGATATCGACAATACCGTGGCGTACCACAAGGTGCAGTGCTCTCACCGGTGTTGTTTAACATCTTCCTCAGTTCTATTCCAACACATAGCGATATTCATTTATATGTTTATGCAGATGACATTGCTTTCTTTGCGACAAACAGTGATCTGCAATTACTTTATCAGACATTACAGAATTACCTAAACATGATAGAGGAATGGCTTCAAAAAATTGGAATGTCTCTAAATGTAAACAAAAGCGCGCTTCTAGCGTTCTCTTTCAGGGATCCTGTCAACATCTCCTTGATGTATGGCACAGAGCAGATTCCCCAGGTGGATTCACTTAAATACTTAGGCATCATATATAACAGCTCGTTAAATTGGAAAAGCCACATCGATCACATTGCGTCCAAAGCAACACGAGCCATGGGGTGGTTACGCAAGCTCAGCAACATAAAAAAAGGGTTGCGAAGAAATACATTGGTAATGGTCTATAAAATGTACATTCGTCCTATAATGGAATTCGGCTGTGTCTTATTTTCGGGCAGTGCGACATATAAAATGAGACCGCTAATACTATTAGAAAGGGAGGCTTTACGACTGTGCCTTGGACTGCCCAAGCTTGTTGCTAACAATGTGCTATACTTGGAAGCGCGTCTACCGTCATTGTTGAATAGATTCAAAATGCTTACTATCCAAACATTTTTAAAACTATACACTGTGCCCCAGAGAGCATCATTTTATGCTTTATTAAAGAACCAAGTTTATTTTTTGAAACTTGGTGGTCACGATTCCACTGCCCACAGATCTTGTTCGTTCAAGCGCTGCTAGAACCACTGAACGTCAAAATCAAACATATTTTCACAACAAGAGACGTTAACTTAGATCTTAAGATAGAATTTGAGAATATTTATCCCTCTAACGCAAAGCAAATGCCATTTCAATATTTAAATGATCGGCTGCAGGATTACTTGGCGCATGTGAACTTGAACAACATAATTGCGACCGATGCATCCGTATCAAATGAAAAGGCTGGGGCAGGTATCTTCTCACGTTCCCTTGACTGGTCCTTTTCGGTTAGACTCCCAGATTACACACCAATATTCATGGCAGAATTATTTGCTATTGTACTGGCACTACGGAAACTTCCTTTGGGCGAGTCGGAAGCAGTCGTAATTACAGATTCTTTTTCAGTATGTGCTGCTCTGTCTCCAGGAGCCAACTTAACACTTATGCACATGTTTCGACAACTCATACCGACAAACGTGAAAAAACTGCAGCTCTTATGGGTACCAGGTCATCGTGGCATATATCTCAATGAGATGGCGGATGCACTAGCCACAGTATCTCTTAACGGTCCCATTATCCCGGTTTTGCCTGATACAGCTTACGCGACAGCAATAAGGTTTAGAAACCTCTGTTTGCGTGAATACGACTGCTACTTATTGGATAAATATCGAGATTTCGCACATCTAAGATGCCGCTGGAATAGACAGTGGTGTGCAACACGGCACTTGGAAGTTACTTTTACAAGATTGCGTTGCAGAATTCCTCAACTGAATTATTATTTGCATAAAGTTGGTCTAAAGGCGTCACCTTTATGTCAGACTTGCGAAGAAATGGAAACGATTGATCACTTCTTTTTGTTCTGTCGCCGGTATTCTCATCAGCGGAAAAGATACCTGGTAGCTCCACTTGAAAAATTGGGATTAGAATTAAATGTGGCAGTAATTTTGTCGTTTGGCAGCATTAAATTCGGTTATAGCCACAGGGACGTCTGCTCTGCGGTATTTGAATACATAATTGAAACAAAGCGATTGCCATGTTAATCTGCCTATATATATATATATATATATATATATATATATATATATATATATATATATATATATATACATCATTTTAGACCCACCATTACCTCTGTCTCAAATCGCATCTGATGGCCTGCATCGTTCCCTGCTCAGATATACTCCTTTTTCGATTTTCGTCTTTTCTTTACTATATTTTTTTTCAGCCCAAAATTACGTTTCTTTGAAAAACCATTAGCCTTTTAGTTAAGATCCTGCCGCCCGGTTCTTGGCCGATCCCCCTTTGTGGGTGTGCGCCAGAGTGTGAAGGATCATCATCATCATCATCATCATCATCGTTGAAGCTTGCTCTCGGGGTGTGGCCAAGAATTAAGTAGCTGTTGTTGGTTAATTGATCTACCATCGTTTCTTATACTGCAATAGTTGTTTGATCAGTGTTTTTGTGCAGTTCAGACAAGACAAGATGCCCTTATCTTCGCCAGGGCCAGGGACTTTTCTTTGGTCTGCTTCTACGGATCCAAAGGAGGTGCCAGTGGATCTTTTTTTGAGCAACGGAATATCATCGGTTCCAGTGGCTCTAGTCCCGAACAATGACGGCATCATTCGGATGAAAAACCCGAAGATCATTCAGGCGGAATTACGGTCAGTGACGGCCCAATACCAGTCTATAACGGAGGTCCGCCAGTTCGGCAGAGGAGGCATACTGTGCTTTTCGCCAGACCAGTCCTGTGTCCTAGATCTGCTAAAGTGCTCAACGTTTGCATCCCAGCCGGTGAGCGCGTTCATACCTTCTCATTTAGCATGTACCCGAGGTCTAGTGCGTGGCGTCGATGCCAACATGCCACCCTCCGAAGTACTAGAGCTGTTTTCGCCAGCAGGTGCCATTTCTGTCTATCGATGTGGACGGGTGGTTGATAACAACAAAATACCAACTGAGTCTGTAATTGTGACCTTTGCGGGATCAGTCCTACCATCAGAAATTAAGGCTTGGCCTTTAATTTACAGAGTAGAGCCGCTCTCTCCTCGTCCGCTCCAATGCATAAAGTGCTGGCGTTATGGTCACACAATGAAAGGTTGTTGGTCAGCGGTCAGGTGTAAGGTATGCGGGGAAGGTCACAATTCTAGCGACTGTCTGAGTGATAAAGAAAAGTGTTGCCTATGTAGCGAAGCTCATGCGGCCGATAGCTCTAGTTGTTCGGCAAAGGTACGTGAACTGCAAATTCTAGAGATAGTAGAACGCAGACGGTGTTCACGGAAGGAAGCAGCAATTGAAATACAAGCACGAACACAAGGCTACGCCGGTGTTACAGCTCGTAATATGCCAACAATAGAAGCTCTCTCTGTCCCTATTGCGGAAGCGATTGAGAAGGCAGTGGAGAAAGCAATGGAGCGCATCGCTGGGAATATTTGTGAGTCCTTGGCCCAGATTCTATCGAACCAGATGGCTCAAATGTTGGGTACAGCGGAAAACAACCACAGTGCACCACGTAACATTAGTGACTCCTCGGAGTTTGCAAAGGAGTATGACTCTGCTACGCCACATCAGGCTACGGAAGCCCTTCACATTCGTGACTCCCCTAAAATTTCAAAGAAGTATGGCTCCGATACGCCACAGCAACCTATAGTAGCTGCAGATTCAGTAGAGGAAGGTAGCATATCTCAATGCGAGCTTACCAAGAAAGTGGAGGACTCAGACGAAATGGAGATGGATCCCCGATCGCTAAAGCGCTCGAGATCCCCTTTATACAAAAAAGGCATCGCACCTGTCGATTCAAAAACCAAAAAGTACCAGAAGAACAACCTGTCTAAAGCTGATTTTCTTAAAGAAAATATTCTAAACAAGGCCATCGCTGAGGCTATTTTAGAGCAAAAATAGGGTCACTTAAAATTCTTCATTGGAATTGCCGATCAATTCACTCTGCAGCAACTGATCTAATATATTTGGCATCGAAATTTTCTCCAGATATTATTGCACTGCAAGAAACTTGGCTTTCAATGCATCAGCCTTTTCAATTAAATAGATTCAGATCTTTCCGTCTAGACCGTCCATCGAAAGGTGGAGGTTTGGCATTTTTTATTAATACTAGAATAAGTCTCAAAGCAAAAATTGCATATAAGCTCATGTCACCTGAGAGTGAAATTCTCGCCTTAGAAATAACCTTACCAGGCTGCATGCCTTTTTTGGTGGTGAATGCATACTTTCCTAAAGGTGTAATAGATACTCGATGTTTAGACGCTGCAGTGACTTCTAGTTATCAAAATAAAATTCTAATCGGCGATTTCAATTCTCATCACACGTGCTGGGGTTTCCGAACTGATCAATGCGGTAAGAGATTGTGGGAGTGGACAGCGGATAATAACTTGTATTGCCTGAATTCAAGAACACCCACTTACATTAGTGATAGGTCACGTTCAGCCTTAGATTTAAGCTTTGTGAGTTCATCACTCACTAGTTTGTCGTGGAGTGCGTGTGATTGTGCAACTAACAGCGATCATTTGCCAATATTATTCGAGATTGCTTGCCAAGTTATAATGTCAGGCTCTCAGACTCGAGTGTTTATTAATTACACCAAATTTAGGAAAGATTTAGAATCTGCTTTGGCAACTCATTCTGAAGAGCAAGAAGATACAAAAGCCATGAGACTAAGTGCACTGATTAAAAGAACATATAAAAATGCAGAATTCGTTGTGGAATCCGCAAAGAGCACAACCCACAGTCCGTGGTGGAACTCGGACTGTGCCCGGGATTTCCGACGAAGAAGGCAGCTTGGAAAAAACTTATGTATAACCAGTGCCCTCAAAACTGGTCTGATTACAAGTATCACGCTGCAATTTTCAAACGCACGGTCTCTTTAGCTAAGGAACAATATGATAGAAAACATTATGATCACCTTTCAAAAGCTTGTAACAAAAAGGCGCTGTTTAGGTTCATGAGATCACGTAAAATGATGCCATCTCAAAATAATATAGGGTTTGAGATTATGTCCTTGGAAGAAACAAAGAAATCCTTAGAAACCATGGCTAAAGGCCTGGAGTGTAGATTTACATCAACTAAGCCTTACGATCCACAAAAACCAGCGTCAACGATTGAAGTTACTGAAGTTACAGAGGAAGAGTTAGCACAAGTGATACAAGGTTTGCCCCCGTCAGCTCCTGGTCCGGACGGAATCACAACTGCTATGATAAAAATATTATTCAAATTATCACCATGTGACCTACTAAACACTGTAAATTATTCGGTAAAATATGCCTGGATTCCGCATGAGTGGAAATTAGCTAAAATAGTGCCGATACAAAAAAGACAAGGATTCGGATATGTCATAGAAAACATTCGACCCATTTCTCTTACATCTAATATGGTGAAGCTCATCGAAAGAGTGCTTAATAAAAGAGTTATAATATGGATGGAGGAAAATTCGATATTAAATCCAAATCAAATTGGCTTCAGAACAGATTGTTCAATCTGGTGTGCACACGCAGATTTAGAAAGCCGCATTCAGCTTGCTCGCAAAAAAAGACAACATGCGGCACTAGTGACATTGGATATAGCTAAGGCATATGATAGTGTAGAACATTCAGTATTATTAGACATATTAGAGAGCCACAATCTCCCAAAATACATATTGGCGTGGGTGAGGGAATTTCTGAGAGGAAGGGAGTTTTATTGCTTTAAGGATGGTTGCGCATCGTCAAAGTGCAAACAAACACGTGGTGTCCCCCAAGGTGCTGTATTATCGCCAGTTCTATTTAACATCCTAATGAGCACTATACCGCATTGCCAGGACGTGAAGGTGTTTGTATATGCTGACGATATTGCATTTTTCACGGCACATAGTGACATATATTCTTTATATCAAACGCTACAGAGATATGTCAATATGCTGGAGAGATGGCTAGATGCAGTCTGCAATGACCTTAAATGTAAATAAGAGTGCAGTATTGATATTCCCGTTATCCGATCCCATCTCAATTTCAATATGTTATAAACAAGAGCCCATTCCACAGGTGGAATCTCTTAAATATTTGGGAGTAACTTATAATGCCAACCTAAACTGGACTCCTCACATAGAAAGCATGGCATCTAAAGCACCACGCGCCTTAGGAATTCTTCGTAGACTGAGCAGCCGCCGATATGGTCTACGCAGAAGCACAATGGTGATGATCTATAAAATGTATATGCGACCAATCCTAGAATTCGGGTGCGTATTGTTCTCAGGTGGCCCTGCCTATAAAATAAAGCCTCTGGTCATGCTGGAACGAGAAGCCTTGAGATTGTGTCTAGGACTACCGAGGTTTGTAAGAAACAATGTTTTGTATCAGGAAGCACGATTACCTACATTGCCTTGCCGTTTTCGTATCCTAACAGTTCAGACGTTTCTGAAATTTTATAGCTATGCGCCAAGACGATCTGAGTATGATTTTATAAATGACCCAGACAGCTTTTTTCTTGCCCATTGGCCACGCTTTCGAACACCTCAAATTGCTTTTGTTCAGAAACAACTAGATAGGTTAAATGTAAAAATTCGAGATGTGATTGCTGCGCAGGATACAAATCAAATTCTTAAGATTGAATTCGATGACATTTTTCCCTCTAAGCCCAAATTACAATCCTATAGGGTATTAAATAGCCGACTGCAGGATTATCTTGCACACGCGGAAACGAATAACATTATAGCCACAGATGCTTCAGTATTGGATGAAAAGACAGGTGTAGGTATATACTCACATTCGCTTGACTGGTCTTTTTCATTAAGATTACCGGATTTCACCCCAGTTTTTGAAGCTGAGCTGTTGGCAATAGTTCTAGCGCTGCGAAAGCTACCTTTGAATGCCGCTAATGCGATCATAATAACGGATTCCCTGTCAGTATGTACGTCGATTACGGCGTCAGCAAAATCGATGGCCTTAAAGACGCTCCTTATGCTAGTTCCTCCTCAGCTGCAGCTACTGAAATTAGTATGGGTACCCGGTCATTGCGGCTTAGAAGTAAATGAAATCGCCGACACTCTAGCACGAGCAGCATTGGAAGGGCCAGTACTATCAGTCCTTCCCGAAGTGGCCACTATAACGGCGACAAGATACAGAAAGCTTGCGCTCAGTGCAGACGCTATGGAAGCAATATTGTCAACACCAGAATTTTCTCACTTAAGATTTCCATGGAAAAGTCATTGGTGTCCTACAAAACAGTTGGAAACCATAATAACCAGATTTCGATGTCGTGTCCCTCCGTTAAATTTCTATTCACATAGGGCTGGTCTGGCGATATCACCACTATGCAACTTTTGTTCCGAATTGGAAACAATAGAGCACTATTTTTTATCATGTCGCCGATACAAATTGCTTAGGAAAACATTCTTAGTCTCCCATTTGCTAGCCTGCGGTTGAACTTATCTACAGAAAACATACTTTCATTCGGTGCTTGCGATCTGGGCTTCAGCCACGAGAACGTTTTCTACGCAGTTTGCAAGTACATGATTGAAAGTAAAAGAATTAAACTTTTAATTGCGTGATTAATCATGCAAAAAAAATAATAATAATAATTCTAACGAACACAAGAGCATTGTTTAACTATCCTGATTCTTATTCAATGTAATGAATAGTTGTCTTATCTGCACGAGTGACAAGCAACTATTGCACTCCGTTCATTCTGACTAGGGTTTCTTTATTTATTTATTTTTTCATTCTTTTTTTTCTGGTGGGTGGTTTCGGTATTAAAAAAAAATAAAAAAAACTTACCTAATTAAATCATCGATTCTTGGCCAATCCCCCTGAGTGGGTACGAGCCATGTCTGTGGATTCATCATCATCATCATCATCAGGCGTCGCCGCCATTCCGAACAGCTGGTTTCTCACTCGTCTGCCGGCCAATCCCCCAAGGCACTCCATTCCCAAAGAAGACACAAGAAATCAAGACGGTAAGGCGGCTAGCGTCGCGAGGTAACCTCGTACACGGCGCATGCTCTGTCCTGTCGAAAGCCGTCATGGTGTCCGCGATGGTGACGTCTGCCGCCGTGGCGCTTGTCGCGCTGTCGCTCGCCGTGCTGTACTTTGCGCAGCCCGCCGACGATGCATTGGCCGCCGAGGCGCTTCTCGGAGACTGGCGAGAGGACGAGGGCAGCCTGCCGCCTGTGTTCGTGGACTTCGGCGGAACGCGGGACCGACCACTAGACGTGCCGGAGGCCATCTTGAAAGCGAAGCGGATGGGCGTCCACGGAATCAGGATTTATCTGAATCTGAGCATCGAAGGCCCCGTCGACTGGGACCTCCTCCGCAACAAGAAGCCAGCGGTGGTGGAAGAGATGTACGAGAGCCTCCGGCGCCATGACGTCAGGCTCATGCTGCAGGTCGAAGATCACGACGGCCGCACGGCGAAGTTCGTCAGTTACCTGTTCCGCTTGTGGCCAGACATGTCCCGACGAGTCGTGGTGGCATCTTCCAGCCCGTTGTTTCTTCTCACGCTGGGAGGAAACAACAAGGCCATCGTGAAGGCACTGGTCTGGTGCCCTTGCTCCGTGGCTTATACGGACGCGATGTGCACCAGGCCGCGCAACGATAACCTCGGCTGGCACCTGGTGGCGTCGGCTGCTGAGTGGTTTTACCGATGGTGCTTCGGATGGGGGCCTGCTGACTCGCGCGTCAATGGCTTCGGCCGTGGTTGTCGACATGAGTCACGTTAACGAGCGTTTCGTGCGCGTTTGGAGAGACTGGGGTCTGCGTGTCGTCGTGGTGGCGTCGGACGACCCGAAAGAGCAAGAAATACCTGCGCCGAGTCCTCCGGGTGCCCATCGTTGCCAACTACAACACTTGGCAAGGCCGTGAATGAACTTACGGTTTTTCGATGCCACCTTTCTTGTTCCGTACATGCTCGAGACTGTAATGAAGCACAGGTCAGCAATTATAGTAGTAATAAATTTCCGCTTATAGACGCTTATCAGAGCTCGTTTGCGTTTTCTTGCATGTCCAATATCGTGAATGATGATTCCTTCATAACCCTGCGCGAAACGGCCGCCGGTCTCTGCTTCAGGACGAATGCAAAGGTGGCCGTGCACAGTAATTTATTAAACACGAAGCATTCATTTGCATACTGAATACATTTTTTACGTGTCTGTCTGTCTGTCTGTCGTCTGTCTGTCTGTCTGTCTGTCTGTCTGTCTGTCTGTTGTCTGTCTGTCTGTCTGTCTGGCCACCTTTATATGGCGGCGATCACCCCATTAGCAGGTGGTATGTAAAAATTAGTGTGAGAGGGTAAGAAGGTTGGACGAATATGACCGGCTACTCATGACATGAATAGTGTGGTAATCCTGTCGCGTACGTCGCCAAACTCTTTCCATCAGACATGTGTGGCCCATACCCGTATACTACGGGCGGATACATGCTACAGGTACGCGGGTATGCGCATAGATGCTCGACAGTATATATCTTCCGAGGAACGATGTGAAGGGACATCGGTAATTTAATACCGAGAACGTTAATAAAACTGATATTGGCAGCGTTGCAAATATATGTTATGGTCCCAGCGGAAATTAAACCCAAGCATTCTGCATGGCTATATCTAGTATTATACAACAGAGCCACGCCAGGTCTCGGAATTCCTTCTGGAAAAGGCCATTTTCAGGCGTATTGTGAGTGAAGCGTTGATTGTAGAGGCAGTACTGGCTATGTAATTTTTATAAAAATTGCATATGTATTATGTGGTGAACAATAAGTGCACCGTAGTGCAGTAGGTGGCGCTGCCAGCGTATCGCATCTCGACATTCCTTTCTATATTTCTGCACCGCCAACTAAGGCGCGATGAGGGAGATGGG
>WOVY01000891.1:0-183414 GCA_013436015.1 Rhipicephalus annulatus | reverse complement strand
CCATCTAAAACACTCCGACGCCGACTGTCTCTCTCGTGCGCCTGTCGACCAAACCGCTACCCGACGACCCGGATGACGACTACTTCTTGGGAACGATAACTACCGACGACTTCGCTGAACGACAGCGGGCCGACCCGGAACTAAGGCCCTATTATAATACCTCCAAGGCAGGACCGCCGAAGTCCCGAAGGTATTCAAGCGCGCACTTGCGTCGTTTTTTCTACGGAACGGTCTTCTACAAAGAAAAACTTTTCACCGCTTCGACCTAAGAAACCTCCTTGTGGTGCCTTCAGCTCGGCGACCCAGAACTCCTGCAGGCCCTGCACGACCGATCCGACGGCAGGGTGCCTCGGTGATTCTCGCACGCTCGCGAGGATACCAAGAAAGATACTACTGGCCACGTCTTAACACCGACGTCACTCGTTATATGAGGACATGCCGGGACTGCCAGCGACGCAAGACACCGCCGACAAGGCCAGCGGGACTTCTGCAGCCAATTGATCCACCTTGCTGACCTTTCCAGCAGATTAGTATGGACCTACTGGGGCCGTTCCCGACGTTAGCTTTCGGAGACAAATGGATCGGGGTAGCTACCGACTACCTCACCCGCTACGCGGAGACAAAAGCGCTGTCAAAAGGCAATGCATCCGAGGTAGCTAAGTTCTTCGTCGAAAATATCGTCCTATGTCACGGTGTCCCGGAGGTCCTTATCACCGACAGAGGAACGGCATTCACTGCCGACTTAACTCAAGCGATCTTGGCATACAGCCAAACAAACCACCTCCAGACGACAGCGTACCACCCAGAGACCAACGGCCTCACCGAGCAGCTTAACAAGACGATCACCGACATGCTGTCAATGTACGTCGATATCGAACACAAGACGTGGGACGCCATTCTTCCGTATGTGACCTTCGCATACAACACGGCGGTGCAGGAGACGACGCAGATATCTCCATACAATTTGGTCAACGGAAGGAGCCCGGCAACGACGCTCGATGCCATGTTACCCAACGTCACCGACGAAGAAAACCTCGATGTGAGCGAGTACCTTCAACACGCCGAAGAAGCCCGGCGACTTGCGCGTCTCCGTATCAAGAATCAACAGACGACCGACAGCCACCGTTACAATCTTCGATGACGCTTCGTGGAATACCAGCCCGGTGAACGTGTTTGGGTGTGGACGCCTATACGCCGACGTGGACTAAGTGAAAAGCTTCTGCGACGGTACTTCGTACCGTACAGGGTGGTTCAACGTCTCGGCCCACTTGATACGAGGTTGTCCCCGACGTCATCACGAACTCTCAACGACGCCGATCGCGACCTGAAGTCGTCCATGTCGCGCAACTCAAGGCGTTTCATGCGCGTTAACAAACTTAAACAGCGTTTTTTTGTATTATTGTTGTGTCGTAATTTATTCATTGTACTTTCTTACATTATTGTTGTACCTTCATCTTTAGTTAACGCATCGGGACGATGCCTGTTTTCAGAGGGGAGCAATGCCACGTTCCATTTCCCAAGTTTTTGTTATCGCCCCAAAACACCACACGATTCTCAGCGCAAACCGCGCCTGCAGTTTTCGAAAAGGTTCCGGACCGTAGTAGATCATTTCGATAAGATCACGCCCACTGTGCGAACGGTACAGATTGTTTTGGAACTTACGCCACCGCCAGCGGTAACGCATAACATTCGACAGAGAGAGTATAAATGCCGACGCGCTTAGCCGCTTGTCAGTTGTTGATCGAAGGCCGACGCTCCGTTCGCCGCTATCAGTCCGAGACTGCTATCTGTGCGAGACTGCCGCTGTAATTGGACTTTCCGTTTACCTGGCACAGGTTCGCCCAAATAAACAGTTAAATCCCAACACAAAGTCTCCTGTCTTCGGCCACGTCACGACCCCGCGACATCTGGTGGAGGTGCTGCTTCGTTCATGTACCGGACGCCCCCGTCAAGCCGTAAACCCAGCCCACGTCGCGGAGAAGACACCGACGCCAACCAGGAGCAGTGAACAAGCCGCCGACAGCAAGGGCTACCACCGGAGTACGGGCTTCCACAAGACATGGCGCAGAAGACCAAGGCCAGGACCGCGACTGCAGCGACAATGACAACCGCAGCGTCCCAGCCCACGATGGTCATGCATCAACCCAGGGAACCACCAATTTTCCATGGGTCATCATTCGAAGACCCGGAGCCCTGGCTAGAAACCTACGACCATGTGGCCGCCCTCAACCACTGGGACCATGACGAAAAGCTGTGTCGTGTTTTCTTCTATTTGGAAGACACCGCAAAGACTTGGCCCGAAAATCGGGAGTCCACGCTCCGAACGTGGAATGTTTTCCGTGGCGCATTCTTGCAAACGTTCGCGAGCGTCGCTCGCCAAGAGAGGGCCGTTGTTTTATTTGAGACCCGGGTTCAGCTACCAAATGAAAATGTCGCCATTTTTAGAGAAGAAATGACCCCACTATTCCGTCACGCTGACGCAGACATGCCTTAGGAGAAAAAAGTTCGTTTCCTCATGCGAGGGGTCAAACAGGAGCTCTTCGCGGGATTGATGAGAAACCCACCGAAAACCGTTCAAGAATTTGTAGCCGAAGCGACCACTATCGAAAAGACCCTGGACATGCGCACCAGACAGTATAATCGTCGCCTGACTGCAGACTGCGCTGCTGCTCAAGCCAGTAACTCCGGAGAGCTGCGTGAAACGATCCGAGCAATCGTGCGGGAAGAGCTGCGCAAGCTGTTGCTTTCGGCGCCGCCTCAAGTGGATTCAATCGCCGACATTGTGCGAGAAGAAGTTCGGCAGTCGCTTCAAATTCCCCACGCACCGCTGCCCGAGCCGGAAGCTATGAGCTACGCCGCTGCTTTGCGCCACAACGCTCCTCCCCGTCCACGCCAAAACGCCGCCCTATCGCACTGCTGTCGACGGACGCCACCGCCGCCACCAACCCCACCGACGTCATACCGTTCGCCAGCGGCCCAGCGCAGTGCACCGAGGAAGACTGGCGTCTGGCGCACCCCTGACAATCGCCCGCTCTGCTACCACTGCGTCGAGGCCGGACACACATACCGCCGTTGCCAGTACCGACAGATGGGACTGCGTGGCTTCGCCGTCAATGTACCGCGTCCACATCCAGGAGAACGACCACGTGACATCGCTGACTACCTGACAGGAACTCGGTGGACACCACAAAGCCCTTCGCGTTCGCCGTGGCCCAGCCGCTGCACGTCACCGCACCACCGGCAGCACTCTGGCACAACGCGGGGCCGGTCTCTTAGCCCGTATCCGGGAAACTAAGGGCAGCAATCGGTGGAGGTGCGGTTGCTGTGCGACGAATTACCGAAGACCCTCTGACGACGACGGCGCCGCGACGGAGCTTTCCGAACACAATGCCAACCAGGCCATGACCTGACGACGAAAGCTCACTTACCGAAGGTGGCCTGACGACGCAACATGGAAGCAGCGGAACAAGCCGACGCAGTCGTGACCCGACGCCACGCCCTAACTGTAATGCGAGACGGCGAACTAGCGACCTCGACGTCCTTATCGACGGCCACAGTGTGACCGCTCTCGTCGATACTGGAGCCGACTATTCTGTCATCAGTGGGTCGTTCGCCGCGAAGTTAAAGAAAGTTAGGACACCTTGTAAAGGCCCTGAACTCCGCACAGCCAGAGCTCGTCTCGTAACACCTGTAGGAATCTGCACAGCGAGAGTCACCATTAACGGCCGTATTTATGCTACAGACTTCGTAGTCCTACAGCGTTGCTCGAGAGATGTCATCCTTGGCATGGAGTTCTTATGCCTCCATGGTGCTGTCATCGACCTGAAAACAAAGTCGATAACGTTATCCACAGAAGAAGCACTACCGCCGCGCACGCCGTCAGGACAGCATCCTTTGAATGTGCTGGAAGAACAAGTCACCATTCCGCCTCGCTCAAGCGTCATTATTTCAATCGGCGCTCCTAAATCACCTGACTTAAAAGGCGTCGTTGAAGGCAGTCAGCATCTGTTGGTCACCCAAAATATCTGCGTCGCAAGAAGAATTGCAGAGCTGCGGAGAGGCAAAGCAACGGTTATGCTCACGAACTTCAGCAATGAGTACAAACATGTGAACAAAGGAACGACGGTCGCATACATCGAAAAAATTGTCGAAGCCACCAGTGCTTTCGCCCTCGCCGATTCTGCGGAACCTGCTCAGAGGAACCAAGCCCCTCCCATAGCTTTCGACGTAAATCCCAGACTTCCGAACGATGAGCAGGAACAGCTGAAGGCCCTGCTCCTGCAATACAAAGATTGCTTTTCGTCGTCATCGAAAATTCGGCAGACCCCAATCACGAAACATCGCATCATAACCGAAAAAAATGCCGGAGCACTCTGTCAGAGTCCGTACAGTGTTTCGAAGCGAGAACGTGAGGCCATGAAGAGACAAGTTGATGAAATGCTGCGGGATGACATTATCCAGCCGTCCAAGAGTCCATGGGCATCCCCCGTGGTGCAAAAGAAGAAAACGAATGGAACCCTACGTTTCTGCGTGGATTATTGCCGCCTTAAGAAAATCACAAGAAAGGACGTGTATCCTCTCCCAACGAATAGACGACGCACTTGATCGGCTCCATAACGCCAAGTACTTTTCGTCAATGGACCTGAAGACTGGCTATTGGCAAATCGAAGTCGACGAAAGAGACCGAGAGAAGACGGCGTTTATAACACCGGATGGCCCCTTCGAGTTTAAGGTGATGCCCTTCGGCCTTTGCTCAGCGCCTGCAACTTTTCAACGCGTTATGGATACAGTACTGGCAGGATTGAAGTGGAAGACTTGACTTGTGTACTTGGACGACGTCGTCGTGTTTTCCTCGAGTTTCGACGAGCATCTTTGGCGCCTTGAAGCTGTACTTCAAGCCTTCAAGACTTCCGGACTCACACTGAAGCCAGAAAAGTGCAGATTTGCTTACGAGGAGCTCAAGTTTCTGGGGCACGTTATGAGCAAGTCTGGAGTTCGTCCGGATCCACGGAAAACAGCCGCCATCGCGGACTTCCCGCCGCCCACTGACAAGAAGGCCGTGCGCCGATTTCTGGGCCTGTGCGCCTATTATAAGCGGTTCGTGAAAAACTTCGCCCGCATCGCCAATCCTCTCACTAACCTTACCAAGGCCGACGTGGAGTTCAAGTGGGAAACGCAACAGGAACACGCTTTCCAGGAGCTTAAACGTTAGCTCCAGACGCCACCGTTACTTGCCCATTTCGACGAATTCGCCGAGACAGAAATACATACTGACGCAAGCAGCGTAGTTCTTGGCGCCGTTTTTGTGCAGAGGGCTGACGGACTTGAAAGGGTTATTAGCTACGCCAGCCGATCGCTATCCAAAGCAGAAGCAAAATATTCCACAACAGAAAAGGAGTGCCTCGCCATCATCTGGGCTACGTCGAAATTTCGCCCCTACCTCTACGGCAGGCCCTTCAAAGTTGTGAGCGACCACCACGCCTTGTGTTGGCTAGCCTTCTTGAAGGACCCTTCAGGTCGCCTTGCACGATGGAGCCTGAGACTTGAAGATTATGACATTACTGTCATTTACAAGTCCGGCAAAAAAGACTCCGACGCCGACTGTCTCTCTCGAGCGCCTGTCGACCAACCGCTAGCCGACGACCCGGATGACGACTACTTCTTGGGAACGATAACTACCGACGACTTCGCTGAACGACAGCGGGCCGCCCCGGAACTTAAGGCCCTAATAGAGTACCTCGAAGGCAGGACCGCAGAAGTCCCGAAAGTATTCAAGCGCGCACTTGCGTCGTTCTTTCTACAATACGGTCTTCTACAAAAGAAAACTTTTCACCGCTTCGACCCAAGTACCTCCATGTGGTGCCTTCAGCTCTGCGACCAGAACTGTTGCAGGCCCTGCACGACAATCCGACGGCAGGGCACCTCGGTATTTCTCGCACGCTCGCGAGGATACCAGAAAGGTACTACTGGCCACGTCTTACCTCCGACGTCACTCGTTATGTGAGGACATGCCGGGACTGCCAGCGACGCAAGACACCGCCGACAAGGCCAGCGGGACTTCTGCAGCCAATTGATCCACCTTGCCGACCTTTCCAGCAGATTAGTATGGACCTACTGGGCCCGTTCCCAACGTCGGCTTTCGCAAACAAGTGGATCGTGGTAGCTACCGACTACCTCACCCGCTACGCTGAGACAAAAGCCCTGTCAAAATGCAGTGCATCCGAGGTAGCTAAGTTCTTCGTCGAAAATATCGTCCTACGTCACGGTGCCCCGGAGGTCCTTATCACCGACAGAGGAACGGCATTCACTGCCGACTTAACTCAAGCGATCTTGGCATACAGCCAAACAAACCACCACCGGACGACAGCATACCACCCAGAGACCAAGGGCCTCACCGAGCGGCTTAACAGGACGATCGCCGACATGCTGTCAATGTACGTCGATATCGAACACAAGACGTGGGATGCCATTCTTCCGTATGTGACCTTCGCATACAGCACGGCGGTGCAGGAGACGACGCAGAAATCTCCATACAAATTAGTCTACGGAAGGAGCCCGGCAACGACGCTCGATGCCATGTTACCCAACGTCACCGACGAAGAAAACCTCGATGTGAGCGAGTACCTTCAACGCGCCGAAGAAGCCCGACAACTTGCGCGTCTCCGTATCAAGAATCAACTGACACCAACAGCCACCGTTACAATCTTCGACGACGATTCGTGGAATACCAGCCCGTTGAACGTGTTTGGGTGTGGACGCCTATACGCCAACGTAGACTAAGTGAAAAGCTTCTGCGACGGTACTTCGGACCGTACAGGGTGGTTCGACGTCTCGGCCCACTTGATTACGAGGTTGTCCCCGACGGCATCACGAACTCTCAATGACGCCGATCGGACCTGAAGTCGTCCATGTCGCGCGCCTCAAGCCGTTTCATGCGCGTTAACAAACTGAAACAGTGTTTTTTGTATTATTGTTGTATCGTAATTTATTCATTGTACTTTCTTACATTATTGTTGTACCTTCATCTTTAGTTAAAGCATCGGGACGATGCCGGTTTCAGAGGGGGGCAATGCCACGTTCCATTTTCCAAGTTTTTGTTATCGCCCCAAAACACCACACGATTCTCAGCGCAAAGAGCGCCTGCAGTTTTCGAGAGGGTTCCAGACTGTAGTAGATCATTTCAATAAGATCACGCCCACTGTGCGAACGGTACAGATTGTTCTGGAACCTACGCCACCGCCAGCGATAACGCTAGAACATTCGACGGCAAGAGTATAAATGCCGACGTGCTTTGCCGCTTGTCAGTTGTTGATCGAAGGCCGACGCTCTATTCGCCGCTATCAGTCCGAGACTGCTATATGTGCGAGACTGCTGCTGTAATTGGACTTTCCGTTTACCGGGCACACATTCGCCCAAATAAGCAGTTAAATCCCAACACGAAGTCTCCTGTCTTCGGCCACGTCCCGACCCCGTGACAATATGATTATGGCCTATTGTGAAGTAGCGTATCCGAAATTCTGCTTGGTCTTTTAGTTGATTGAACTCGAATGTTGCCTTAATTCTATTAGACAATCTTTTGTAAATAGTTTACAGAGAACAAACAGTAAGCTGATCGTCCTAATATTTTTGAAGTCCTTGGCGTCTCTGTTCATATGAATTAAGAACATGTTGGCAGTTTCTCAAGGCTCTGGTACTCTTGCTGTCAAAAGACATTTCGTATGCAAGGTGCCCAGTTTTTCTAACACATTCTCTCCGACATTGTTCAGGAGGTCTATTGTTACCTTATTCTCACCAGTGGCTTTGCCATTGTATTTCTTCTAGGGCTTTCCTTACTTCCCCTGTCGTTACTGGTAGGATGCAGAATTCCTCTGGGCTATTCTTGTTTCCCACGATACTATTCTGCTTGTTTTGGTTTCTGGAAAGCTAATTGTAGAAGTCCGCCACAGACTAACCTATCCGTTTTGGTTATGACATTGCCTTCTTTGTTCTTCATAGCATCTATGAAGTTTTGGCCTTTGCAAAAGTTTGCCTTTGGAGCTTTTAGGCTTTTATCACTTTTTAAAGCCTGCTCAATTCTGTACATGTTATTTATTCTGACGTCACCTACCTTACACTTACTAAGTTTAAAAGCTCCCTAGCTCTATTTTTCCGGTTGCATTTGAGGTTTTCATGGTTTGCTGTCTCTTGATAGGATCTTTAGTCTTCTGAGATAGTTGGTCAGTGTCCTGTTTAGTGACTGTACCTCAGGCCTCGATTGCACACTCTTTGACAATACTAGTAAGATTATCGTTCATTGTATCAACGTTAGTTACCTCACTCAGTGGCTCGAATCTATTCTGAAGCGGAACTCTGAATTCCTGTGCTTTCGATATCACCGCTGGTTCATTACTTGGCTTCTTGCATATCAGTTTTCGTCTTTACACTTTGAACTATAGTTAAATATGAGCTATTACTATTCTAAGGGGACAGCATCAGATCTCGCCAACTTCTACATCCTGCGCAATGCCTACTTGTAAACACAGAATGAAGTTTATTTCGTTTTTAGTTTCGCCATGAGGACTTCTTCACGTTCGCTTACGGTTGGTGCGTTTTCTAAAGAAGGTAATCAAGATCGCTAATCTATTGCGTTCTGCTAACTTTATTACTACCTCCCCTCGGGGATTTCTGTGCCGATGCCATATTCCCTCAATACGTGGTCTCTGGCTTGTTTCTTGCCTACTTTGGCATGCAAGTTGCTCATCAGAATGCTTTATTGTAACTTTACTTTGTTAAGGGCTGAATTTCTGTAGATTCATAGAAGGCACATATCACAGGTGCATAAAGAGCAGCTAGCTTTCAGACGTAACACATGCACTTCGTTTTGTTCAGAAACATGGCTTTAGTTGGAACAGATTGCAACCTGTAGTAACTGGCGCATTTATGCTGAGACCAGCAATGATGTGATATGGCTTGTTCATTCATAGAAGTTCGCCTGTGAGAGTTCTTGTGGTACAATAATATCACTATGGTTCCTAGGAAGTATATTCTAGCCACTCTATTGGCCCGCCGCGCTAGTCTAGTGGATAAGGTACTCGGCTGTTGACCCGCTGGTCACGAGATTACATCCCCGCTGTGGCGGCAGCATTGCCGATGGAGGCGGAAATGTTGTAGGCCCGTGTGCTAAGATTTGTGTGCACGCTAAAGAACACCAGGTGGTCTAAATTTCCGGTGCCCTCCGCTACGGCATCTCTCATAATCGTTAGGTGATTTTGGGACCTTAAACCCCACATATCAATCAATCAATCTTGCCCCTATAATATCACTACACATATGATTTGCTATACGTTTTAGGAGTGAAGCTTCTCAGGCTATGGCTTGTTCTCTCCTCTTTAGTAGCAGTAGTAATCAAAGCATATAAAACCTGTTCAGTTTGAAAACTCGGAGTATTGCGAAGCGCTGCCGCAAGCGGCGACTGGAATTGGCGCTGTTGTCGCTACAGGCTTCTGCCAGTCCAGCATCGCACGCCGGATAGAGTGTGTGTTGGGCTACGGCTTCGCTGTGTCCGCGAGTTGTGTAATACGCCGACTGAATATATTTTCATGCTGTCGTGTTCTATGTAGCGTAGATGTTTGTTTGTATGCAATGTTTACTGGCGTGCTTGTATGCACAACCGTCTCAGTAACAAATTTGCGCGATACTTCTGGTGTGCACGTGATGTGGCTCTCCATTCGGCGCGGGATCACGCTATTTCTCGTCATTACAAAAGCCTGTCGATAAATCATCAGTCTGCGATGTGCATTTTCATGCCAAGGGCTCGTTGACAACCAACAGCGCCTACAACGAAGTTGTTCGTGGGGAAAAGTTTAAAACACGCTCGCGGTAATGAAGTTGAGTCTTGAGCAGGAAAGCGTGCCTACAATATTTGTAACCTGCCATGATATTGAGTGAAGTTGGGCAAATAAAAATGTTTAAAGTGTGTTGAATCCCTATCCGAGATTGAAAGTTGTGCGGATACGGCAAGCGTTGCACGCACGTTGATAAATATTGAAAATGTTCATTTGCCGTCAGCGAGCTGGCGCAGCAATGACACCTCTGATAAAAACAGTCGCGTTGTGACCTTTTGAACAATCAAGGCTAAGTAGCGCACACTAGTCATTGAAAAATGCGTCGTCGTCGCTGAAGACATGTAGGCGAGTGTTAGGGCGCATGCATGTGTTGCAAAGACATTTAAATCGGAAACTATCACCATGCTTTCACAACTGACAGACTTGCTTGTGTGCATTGACGCACTGAAGGGGCACCCTGACTGTGAAAGAATATGCGCAAGAGCACTACTACGTGAAGGTGATAGCAGCGGCTATGAAGTAATAAACCCAGAGTTTAGTGGCATACTTTGTTCGCATGTGAACCTCCAGACCTTTCCGTAACTTGCGCAGATGAGCCAGCGAAAAAATTTGGTCACGACTAAGCTTGATCGCTATCGAAGTGTCCACATGCATAACTTAGTCATGTGCTTGCCAGAGTTCATGTGCTTACCAGAGTGCGCAGTGCTGCATAGTCTATCTGCACAACAACTTTAGCGATGTTAACCAGTCTTCTTATCTCTTTTGAGCACTTATTGCAAACTATAATAAGAATGATATCAAGGCTTAGCCATGGTGATGGGCGACTGATATTTCTATCATCTGGTGTTCTTTAACGTGCACTTTCACTGCACAGTACACAGGGCTCTCACATTTCGCCTGTATTGAAATGCGACTGCCGTGGCCGGAATATAAGCCGCGGTAGATTGGGCATGTTGCATATTCATCTATGCCCTGGCGAAGCCCGGTCCCCAGCCGCAACTTTGGCAGTGAAGCACCGTTTTTTTATTTGCTCGTACACTTCTTCTGATGACGGATAACACGACCGAATCCGGGAATTTCATCTGCGACACTTGGCAGCAGTCACGGTACATCCGCGCAACACTAAAGAACTGTTCCCTGTACTGCAGATATCCCAAGTTTTGCTGGTCACCAAGAGCCTTGGTCTGCTTGCATCATTTCCCTGACTGCTCTTCCGCCGACGACGTCATCGGGACAAGCCCTACAAAAGCCGCTTGCCTAGCGCTGGGTATGGAGCCACACATGGCAGCATTGAGGGCGCATCGGCGCAACGCAAAAAACTGTTCCCTGTACTGCACATATCCCAAATTTTCCTGGTCATCGTGAGCCTTGGCCTGCTTCCATCATTCCCCTGACTGCTCTTCTGCCGACGACGTCATCGGGAACGCCCTACAAAGCGGCTTGCCTGGCACTGGACCCACACTTGGCAGCAGTGACGGCACATCGGCGCTACGCTAAAAAACTCTTATCTGTACTGCAGGTTTGTATACGGATTATGCGAACTTCGTAGCTTAATAGTTATTGCTGTCGCTGCTGCCTTTCTGTGTTGCTGTGTACCTGACGCTAACTTGTTCACTTCTTTTAGCGTTATACATTGCTTCAACTGCTACTATTCTTCATTTCGAAAGACATGACGAAGCATACGAATGAAAGAGAAAGCATATCGGAAATTCGGGAACTTCGTGCTGAAATGAAGTCTGTAATTAGCAGTGTCAAGTCTTTGACCGATGAGTTTGAGGATAAAAAAAAACGCCTTACGGTGGCCGCCAAGGAATGGGAAGCCTTGAGGAGGGCTAATGAAGAGCTACGTGCTAAGAGCAAAGAAATTGATAACATCATTCAGCAAATTCAGAAGAGACTTCTTCAATCTGAGCAATACTCGCGCAGGTGAAACGTAGAATATAAAGGGTTTATACAACATAAAAACGAATGTGTTGCAGGACTGGTTGGAAAAATTGGTGGTGTACTTGAGCCCATAACACCTTCTGGAATTGAAGTTTTTCACCATGTGCCCACCCGAGATGCTGTAAAGTCTAACACAATTGTTCAGTTCAAAAGCGTACAGAAGGGGGACACTGTTTTTGAGAAGGCGTGGAAGGCCAGGGTGCGAAATAACCATGTTGGAATTCCTGATGATGCCAGAGTATTTGTTAATGAGCACCTCTGCCCGGCGTTGAAGCATCCTCTTTCACTTGCCTTGGCAAGAAGTCATGAATATCAATGGTGCTTTGTTTGGACGTGAAACGGAAAGCTGCTTGCGCGCAAAACTGAGGCTAGCAGTATAATTTATACTGCTTCGGAGGCTGAGCTTCAAAAGATCGCGTAGAACACGGTATGCGAAATCCTAAAATTTCCTATTTCTTTTGACTGCAAAATGTATTGAGAATTCAGCCTATTATCTGAATTATCCCTGCTTTCACACGTGCGATATATTTCTGCCCTTCATGTGAACTCGCGTTCAATCGTTCATAAGCAAGATATTTTAGCAATGTTTCTTGCTGAGTTTACTTTTTCATTTGACGTTATTATGTTCTCTGAAACATGGTATCAAGAACACAGCGAAATGCGTATCATAGATGGGTGTAACCACTTCTTTGTTAATCGCGCAGGAAAATGTGGTGGTGGCGTTGCACTGCATGTTAAGCACGCCATACATTGCGATGTGCTTAAGAAATTCCCGTGCACCACGCCCCATTATGAAGTGCTCAGCGTTAAATCAGACATTCTGTTTGTCGTGATTTACAAACCTTCTATTGGCAACATGTCTAATTTCTTAGAATTCACTGACAATCTTTTAGAGAATGCTTCTTTCAACAAGTACAAAATTCTTCTTGGTGGTGACTTCAACATTAACACGTTCAATGATGGCACTTCGATCCGTGCAACTGTTAACCTTATGGATTCACTCGGTTTCTGTAGCGTTATCACAACGCCTGCTCGTGCAACGTCGTTTCGTCCATCGGCACTCGATAACTTCATAGTTAACGCTGGTACACAGATTTATACAGCCGGGACTATCAGTTATGATATAAGCGACCACTGCCCAATTGATTTGATTGATATGTGGGGTTTAACGTCCCAAAACCACTCTATGATTATGAGAGACGCCGTAGTGGAGGGCTCCGGAAATTTAGACCACCTGGGGTTCTTTAACGTGCACCCAAATCTGAGCACACGGGCCTACAACATTTCCGCCTCCATCGGAAATGCAGCCGCCGCAGCCGGGATTCGAACCCGCGCCCTGCGGGTCAGCAGCCGAGTGCCTTAGCCACTAGACCACCGCGGCGGGGCGACCACTGCCCATTATACGTTGTATTCTCATTTTATGTTAATGAAAATAGCTTGCCTGATACCACGTTCAGTTATGGATGTCTATCTAAGGAAAATATCCAACATTTTCGTGCACTTGCATTGCGCACAGACTGGTCCTCTTTATAAAACAAAAAAAATGCTAGTCAGGCATACGGCTAATTTCTGTCAATTTTCACTGCGCACAGACTGGTCCTCTTTATGTAACAAAAAAAATACTAGTGAGGCATACGGCTAATTCCTGTCAGTTTTCACTCAACTTTACAATTTATCTTTTTCACTCGAAAAAGAGCAAAGTTAAGAAACGTATTAGAAAGCTTTGGGTGCAGCCTCAACACGTTAAGATTATAAGTAAGAAAAATAGGTTATTCCATAGATTTTTACGCACGCGTGAAGAAGGCGATCTTGTTGCATTTAAGAAGTTACGCAATGCAATAAACAAGGCATTGCAAAATGCTAAAACCCACTATTATGAAACCCTTTTTGCATCTGTACACAGTAAAAATCCAGCAAGAACGTGGAAAATTTTCAACGAAGCCATAATACAAAAAAATGTGAAACAGCTTTTCCATGAAGTCACCCTTAACAATGAAAAGGTGACAGGTGTCGCTTTAACTGAACGCTTCAAAAATCACTTCGTGAACATGATGACGTCATCGGATAGCGTGGTCACTGGCACAGATGGTAACAGATGTATGCATGGCATTTTTTTCGAGCCGACCAATGACACTGAGATTTCTCGTACTTTTTGGGCCTAAAAGACCGCAACGCTGTTGATGCATATGGCATTCAAATCAAAGCAATAAAATTTGTAATTGACGTCATCGCTATCCACCTTAAATTTGTGTTTAATCTTGTTCGATTGATTGATTGATTTGTGGGGTTTAACGTCCCAAAACCACCATATGATTATGAGAGACGCCGTAGTGGAGGGCTCCGGAAATTTCGACCACCTGGGGTTTTTTAACGTGCACCCAAATCTCAGCACACGGGCCTACAACATTTCCGCCTCCATCAGAAATGCAGCCGCCGCAGCCGGGATTCGAACCCGCGACCTGCGGGTCAGCAGCCGAGTACCTTAGCCACTAGACCACCGCGGCGGGGCATTAATCTTGTTCGAGAAACTGGTCATTTTCCAAGTGCCATGAAGAAAACCAGGGTTTCAGTGATTTTTAAAGGCGGTAATTGGAATGACTTAGGGAACTATAGGCCTATTTCTATTCTGTCCACTTTCTCTAAGGGCTTAGAGAAGGTGATCTAAGCTAGAATCAATGACTTATTTTTAAAGAGTAACATTCTGTCTGACTGTCAGCAGAGGTTCCACCCAGGCACGTTGACGGAGACGGCATTGTTATGTCAAAAGGAGCTAATAATTGATAACATTCATGCAGGAAAACTAAGTTTAGGTATATTTATAGACTATAGCAAGGCATTCGATCGCTTAAATCATGAAATTTCAGTTAGAAAGCTAGACTCCTACGGTATTGGTAGCGTGGCAAACTTGTTGTTTTGATCGAATCTCTCCGGGCGGACTCAGTGCGTTGCTATTGAAAATTTGTGCCCTTCGTATCGCGAAATCAAATCGGGAGTACCGCAGGGTAGCATATTTCGACTGACCTTATTTAATGTCTATGTAAATGACATTGCTGAAATTGCTCTTGATGCATTCATTGTGCTGTACGCTGACGATACAAGTTTGTTTGTTTCTGGCCATGAACTTGATCTGTCGCAAAAATCTCACAATATTCTTTCTAATCTGTCGGTGTGGTCTAGTAATAATGCTCCAAAAATTAACAGTTCAAATTCGAAGGCCATATTGTTCAAGGCAAGAACCAGCCAATCTTGTTTCAATCAAGAATCATTCTTGGACGGTGCTGCAATTGAAATGTTTAGGAAATACAGAGTATTAAGCGTTACGTTTTCAGAACACATGAATTTGGTCGATCACGTTGAACTAATCTCAAAATCGTTGTCATCTGCCGCTGGTGGGCTGTCTCGCTGTCGGCATTTTTTTCCTGAAAGTTGCAAATATAATACGCATCTTGTTTGAATCGCATCTTCACTATTGTGCGTTTGTATGGGCTACCACCACGAAAGCTAATATTCGTACACTTCTTCAACTTCAAATACGCGCGCTTCGACAAATAGCCAATGTACCCTATTTTCACCCCAGCACGCCACTTTTTCAAAAACATAATATTGTTACAGTTGTGGTGGACGTGCTGGGTAATCGACACTCGAAGACAGAAGGTGAATTGCAAGTTCTTCGACGGAGCCGTCGCATTGCTGGACTTCCACCGAATCCATCTGGGCTGGACATGTCCCACAACGCAAATGGACACCGACCCCTCTCGACTTCTGCGCCGACCAGTTCGTCTCCACAACTGAGAGATGCTCGTCCCTTTGCCGGCAGACCAGATGAAGACGTCGAGGCTTGGCTCATCCATTACAAGCGGGTGAGCGCCGCTAACAAATGGGATGCCGCTTCTCAGCTTTTGTACGTCGTGTTCTTTCTGACCGATACTGCATTAATGTGGTACGAGAATCGTGACCAAACGCTAACGACGTGGGACAAATTTGTTTCTGAAATCAAAGAGCGTTTCGGCAACCCAACAACGATAAAGAAAAGAGCAAAACAGACGCTAATGCAACGCGCTCAAGTGCCAGGTGAAACTTGCACGACCTACATTGAGGAAGTCATAAAGCTATGTAGGACCATTGTCTTCCTCGGACATTCCTGAGTCAAAGTCGGGCACATTCTAAAAGGAATCGCCGAGGATGTTTACAGTTTCCTCATCGCGAAAGGCACCTTGACATCTGTCACCGATGTCATTCGTCTTTGCCACAATTTTGAGCAACTAAAAACGAGGCGCATCACGCCAAAGTTTGGCAGGCTGCCCAATCTGACGACCATCGCGAGCATAGACAGCAACCAGGCACTTGATCTTGCAACAACAATTCGGCAGATCGTACGTGAAGAACTCGGCCTGTACACGCAAGTGTCAAACCGCCCAAGCACTCATCCTCCCTATCAGCCACCAGAGTTCGAGCGAAACGTTGCTTCATTCTCCTCGCACCGGGTGGCGGAGGGCTTTGAAGATTCTGATGCCATACCTCAGTGTCAGCCACAACTATACGATAGAAGCCCTGCCTATGACGCACGATCACGACGAGCACAGCCACATTCTTATACTCAGGGTTCTCAGCCGGACTGGGTCCCGCTGCGGCAGTACCAACCCTACTACCAAAATGTGACTTACGACGAATACAATGAATTCCAGAGAGTGGCAGAAACCCGTTCTTTGCGTGATAACGAACTTCTTCACCGACAGCAGCGGCCCAGGATTTGTTCCATTCATTATAGTATAAACCGTGACCCTCCCGTGTGCTACAACTGTGCTTTCTGTGGGCATATTGCTCAGTATTGCCGCCAACAACGGCGCCAATCACGGCGGACACCAGCCATGTCTTCGCCACCAAGACCCGGTGCTTCATATGACCTGCGGACGACCGACTTGTTTCCAAGGGACCGTGTTTTGTGCGAGACCAGACGCAGTGATTCGCCAGCATCCGAGCGGAGTTTGACACCCCCATCCAACCGTTCTCGTCACTCGCCGTCTCCTCTGCGTCATTATTCTCCGCCGCCGGAAAACTAGCATCCGCGGCCAATGGAGATGAGGTCGCCGGACGGTCTTTTCTAGATATACCTCTGCCCATTGTTATGATCAAAAACAAAGTGAATGTGTTGATTGATGGAATACCGACGATGGCGTTAGTTGACACTGGGGCGACTGTGTCTGTGATGAGCCTCGCCTTCAGAAACCGCTTAGGTCGCGAAGTTATGTCTTCATGGGACGATACAATTACCTTTCGTGGTGTAGGCGGCGAGTGGCTTTATTCTCTTGGTGTATGTGCTGTCAGTGTTTCAATGGCTGGAAAAGTATTTGTATCGGAATTTCTGGTTCTATCTTGTTGTTCGCACGATGTCATTCTTGGTATCGATTTCCTGGAGCAATGAGGTGCTTCCGTTGACTGTGGTAGTGGGGAAATATCACTAAACAGTTTGTTTCCACCGTCACTTTCCGAAGAAGACTATTGTGGCGAAGACAGCAACACACTTAGTGTGATTGATGAAGTGATAGCACCATCTTGGTGCCTGACACCCGTTCAAGTCTCTTCCACAGCGGTTGATGATGCTTGTGTTGACCTCGTAGTGGGGCCTCTGTGCAAGAATTGTTTTAAGAAGGACATACTTGTGCCTTGTTCTGTTGTGTGCATGACGAAAGGAGTAGCAACATTGTGGGCGCTGAACTGTTCGGCCACGCCGGTTGTGCTTCCTCGCGGGATGAAGATAGCTCTCTTTGATGAAGCCTCATGCAACTCGATAGCAGCAATAGCTACGGACCTCCCCACCTCTTCCTCTGCTTGTGATATTCGCCATAATGATCTAGTGCTCCCTATGATCAGCAAGACTCTCAGTACGACAGAACGGCAAGCGTTGGTGCAGGTCCTTTCCCGGCATGTTGCTGCTTTCGACTTAAAACAGTACACAGAACGGCAAGCGCTGGTGCAGGTCCTTTCCCGGCATTTTGCTGCTTTCGACTTGAAACATAGAGATGCACCCCTTCAGTTACCCTCGTCCCGCACTCGTCACAGAATAGACACTGGCTCTGCACACCCCATCCGCCAAAAGCCCTACCGAGTGTCATCCTCTGAGCGCAAAGTTATCGCCGAACAAGTAAAGGACATGCTGAACAAAGGGGTCGTGCAAGAGTCGTCCAGCCCGTGGGCAGCCCCGGTAATTCTTGTCAGTAAAAAGGATGGTTCCTGGAGATTCTGCGTAGATTACAGGCATCTAAACACTGTGACGAAGAAAGATGTATATCCCTTACCACGGATTGATGATGTCATAGATTGCTTGCATGCCGCTTCCTATTTTTCAACGCTTGATTTGCGGTCAGGTTATTGGCAAATACCTATGGAACCCGGCGACAAAGAAATAACTGCTTTCATAACTCCGGATGGCTTATTTGAATTTATTGTCATGCCTTTTGGCCTTTTTAATGCTCCAGCCACCTTTGAAAGGTTTATGGACACAGTATTACGTGGTCTAAAATGGGAGATATGCATGTGCTACCTTCACGATGTTGTGATCTTTTGCCGTACGTTTGAGGAACATAACAACCGTCTCAGTCTTGTTCTAGACTGCATCGAAAAAGCCAGGCTGGTTCTGAATTATAAAAAAATGTCGCTTTGGTGAACGTCAAACTCTCGTGCTGGGGCACTTGGTCGACAAGGATGGCGTCAGACTCGATCCTCGCAAGATAGAAGCAGTGAGCTCTTTTAAATCACCGCAGTCTGCACGAGAACTTCGCTCATTTGTCGGCCTATGCTCATAATTTCGTCGTTTTGTTCCACGATTTGCGGAGATCGTGTATCCGCTGACAAACGTCTTGCGACAGGATGCAACCTTTAACTGGACACCAGAGTGTGACGTCGCATTCACACAACTTAAGTTTGTACTAACGTCAGCACCGCTGTTGCGTCACTTCGATCCATCTTGCCCGACTGAAGTCCACATGGACGCTAGTGGTATCGGTGTAGGCGCGGTGCTTGTACAACGTCACAATGGCGCAGAGCATGTCGTGGCATATGCCAGCCGTTGCCTGAGCAAATCAGAACGCAATTACACAGTTACGGAACAGGAATGTCTGGCAGCTGTTTTCGCTGTACAGAATTTTCGTTGTTATCTTTACGGGAGGCCATTTAAGATAATTACCGATCACCATTCGTTATGCTGGCTGGTCGGTTTGCGTGACCCCTCTGGCCGCCTCGCACGTTGGGCGCTGCGACTTCAGGAATACGACTTTACGGTGTCGTACAAGAGTGGCCGTCGTCACGCTGACGCAGACTGCCTCTTCCGGATTCCTCTTGCGACTACTGACTGCGATGCTGAGAATTTTGACGACTGCCTTGCTGCTGTTACAAGCACGTTTTCCAACGCGGCTGATTTCCAGAGAGAACAACGCAACGATCTCAACTTGGATCCTCTTTTTGCCGCCGCACGTGCCTCCCAACACACCGGTCGCTTTACGGTCCGAGACAAGTTGCTCTATAAAACTAACGACTCTAGACCTGGAGTACGTTTTCTTCTAGTTGTCCCCGAGAGCCTTCGCTCCGAAATTCTACGTGCCATGTATGACGATGCGACGTCCGGTCACTTCGGCATTATTAGAACGCTGAACCGCATGCAGGAACGCTTTTACTGGCCCAAGACGTACCAAAGGACGAAGCGTTACGTCGCTAGCTGCGAGACGTGCCAATGTCACAAGAGCCCGGCCTCCGCTACACCAGGTCCCCTTCAGCCATTGACACCACCCAGCACACCTTTTGAACAAGTAGGAATTGACATTATGGGTCCATTTTCGTTGTCTTACAATAAGAAGCGTTGGATAATCATCTGCGTAGATCATCTTACGCGGTTTCGGCATACCGCGTAAGCCGGTATTACGCTGTTTCGTGTAAACACGACGACGTCGTCCAGGTACACAAGGCAAGTCTGACACTTCAATCCTGCCAGTACTGTATCCATAACGCGTTGAACAGTTGCAGGCGCTGAGCAAAGGCCGAAGGGCATCATCTTAAACTCGAAGAAGCCGTCCGGTGTTATAAACGACGTCTTCTCTCGGTCTCTTTCGTCGACTTCAATTTGCCAATAGCCAGTCTTCAGGTTCATTGACGAAAAGTACTTGGCGTTATGGAGCCGATCAAGTGCGTCGTCTATTCGTGGGGGACGATACATGCCCTTTCTTGTGATTTTGTTCAGGCGGCGATAATCGACGCAGAAACGTAGGGTCCCATCCGTTTTCTTCACTGCCCTGCCGCGGTGGTCTAGTGGCTAAGGTACTCGGCTGCTGACCCGCAGGTCGCGGGTTCGAATCCCGGCTGCGGCGGCTACATTTCCGATAGAGGCGGAAATGTTGTAGGCCCGTGTGCTCAGATTTGTGTGCACGTTAAAGAACCCCAGGCGGTCGAAATTTCCGGAGCCCTCCACTACGGCGTCTCTCATAATTATATGGTGGTTTTGGGACGTTAAACCCCACATATCAATCAAATCAGTTTTCTTCACTAACACCACGGGGGATGCCCATGGACTCTTGGACGGCTGCATAATGTGATCCCGCAGCATTTCATCAACTTGTCTCTTCATAGCCTCACGTTCTCGCGTCGAAACACTGTACGGACTCTGACGGAGTGGTCTGGCATTTTCTTCGGTTATGATGCGATGTTTCGTGATTGGGGTCTGGCGAATTTTCGATGATGACGAAAAGCAATCTTTGTATTGCAGGAGCAGGGCCTTGAGCTGTTCTTGCTTATTGTTCGGAAGTCTGGGATTGATGTCGAAAGCTTTTGAAGGGACTTGGTTTCTCTGAGCAGGTTCCGCAGAATCGGCGAGGGCAAAAGCATTGGTGGCCTCGACAATTTCTTCGATGTATGCGACCGTTGTTCCTTTGTTCACATGTTTGTACTCATCGCTGAATTCCGTGAGCATAACCGTTGCTTTGCCTCTCCGCAGCTCTGCAATTCCTCTTGCGACGCAGATATTTTGGGTGACCAACAGATGCTGACTGCCTTCAACGACGCCTTTTTAGTCAGGTGATTTAGGAGCGCCGATTGAAATAATGACGCTTGAGCGAGGCGGAATGGTGACTTGTTCTTCCAGCACATTCAAAGCATGGTGTCCTGACGGCGTGTGCGGCGGTAGTGCTTCTTCTGTGGATAACGTTATCGACTTTGTTTTTTAAATCGATGACAGCACCATGGAGGCATAAGAAGTCCATGCCAAGGATGACATCTCTCGAGCAACGCTGTAGGACTACGAAGTCTGTAGCATAAATACGGCCGGTAATGGTGACTCTCGCTGTGCAGATTCCTACAGGCGTTACGAGATGAGCTCCGGCTGTGCGGATTTCAGGTCCATTCCAAGCTGTCCTAACTTTCTTTAACTTCGCGGCGAACGACCCACTGATGACAGAATAGTCGGCTCCAGTATCGACGAGAGCGGTCACACTGTGGCTGTCGATAAGAACGTCGAGGTCGATAGTTCGCCGTCTCGCATTACAGTTAGGGCGTGGCGTCAGGTCACGGCTGCGTCGGCTTGTTCCGCAGCTTCCATGTTGCGTCGTCAGGCCACCTTCAGTAAGTGAGCTTTCGCCTTCAGGCCTTTGCCTGGTTGGCATTGTGTTCGGAAAGCTCCGTGGCGGTGTCGTCGTCGTCGGAGGGTCTTCGGTAGTTCGTCGCACAGCAACCGCACCTCCACCGGTTGCTGCCCTTAGTTTCCCGGATACGGGCTAGGAGACCGGCCCCGCGTTGGGCCTGAGTGCTGCCGGTGGTGCGGTGACGTGCAGCGGCTGGGCCACGGCGAACGCGAAGGGCTTTGTGGTGTCCACCGAGTTCCTGTCAGGTAGTCAGCGATGTCACGTGGTCATTCTCCTGGCTGTGGACGCGGTGCATTGACGGCGAAGCCACGCAGTCCCATCTGTCAGTACTGGCAATGGCGGTATGTGTGTCCGGCCTCGCCGCAGTGGTAGCAGAGCGGGCGATGGTCAAGGGTGCGCCAGACGTCAGTGTTCCTCGGTGCACTGCGCTGGGCCGCTGGCGAACGGTATGACGCCGGTGGGGATGGTGGCGGCGGTGGCGTCCGTCGACAGCAGTGCGATGGGGCGGCGTTTTGGCGTGTACGGGGAGGAGCGTTATGGCGCAAAGCAGAGGCGTAGCTCGTAGCTTCCGGCTCGGGCAGCGGTGCGTGGGGAATCTGAAGCGATTGCCGAACTTCTTCTCACACAATGTCCACGATTGAATCCACTTGAGGCGGCGCCGAAGGCAACAGCTTGCGCAGCTCTACCTGCACGATCACTGGGATCGTTTCACGGAGCTCTCCGGAGTTACTGGCTTGAGCAGCAGCGCAGTCTGCAGTCAGGCGACGATTATACTGTCTGGTACGCATGTCCAGGGTCTTTTCGATAGTGGTCGCTTCGGCTACAACTTCTTGGACGGTTTTCGGTGGGTTTCTCATCAGTCCCGCGAAGAGCTCCTGTTTGACCCCTCGCATGAGGAAACGAACTTTTTTCTCCTCAGGCATGTCTGCGTCAGCGTGACGGAATAGTGGGGCCATTTCTTCTCTGAAAATGGCGACATTTTCTTTTGGTAGCTGAACCAGGTCTCTAATAAAGCAACGGCCCTCTCTTTGGGAGCGACGCTCGCGAACGTTTGCAGGAATGCGCCACGGAAAACATCCCACGTTCGGAGCGTGGACTCCCGATTTTCGGGTCAAGTCTTTGCGGTGTCTTCCAAATAGAAGAACACACGACACAGCTTTTCGTCATGGTCCCACTGGTTGAGGGCGGCCACACGGTCGTAGGTTTCTAGCCAGGACTCCGGGTCTTCGAACGATGACCCATGGAAAATTGGTGGTTCCCTGGGTTGATGCATGTTCATCGTGGGCGGGGACGCTGCGGTTGTCATTGTCGCTGCACTCGCGGTCCTGGCCTTGGTCTTCCGCGCCTTGTCTTGTAGAAGCCCGTACTCCGGTGGTAGCCCTTGCTGTCGCCGGCTTGTTCACTGCTCCTGGTTGGCGTCGGTGTCTTCTCCGCAACGTGGGCTGGGTTCACGGCTTGACGGGGGCGTCCGGTACATGAACGAAGCAGCACCTCCACCAGATGTCACGGGAAGACAGGAGACTTTGTTTTGGGATTTAACTGTTTTTTTGGGCGAACCTGTGCCCGGTAAACGGAAAGTGCAATTACAGCAGCAGTCTCGCACAGATAGCAGTCTCGGGCTGATAGCGGCGAACGGAGTGTCGGCCTTCAATCAACAACTGACAAGCGGCGAAGCGCGTCGGCATTTATACTCTTGCCGTCGAATGTTCTAGCGTTATCGCTGGCGGTGGCGTAGGTTCCAGAACAATCTGTACCGTTCGCACAGTGGGCGTGATCTTATCGAACTGATCTACCACAGTCCAAAACCTTCTCGAAAACTGCAGGCGCGGTTTGCGCTGAGAATCGTGTGGTGTTTTGGGGCGATAACAAAAACTTCTGAAATGGAACCTGGCAATATTATGGCCTATTCAGGTAATAGAGAAATGCACGCATTACAACTAATTCGTATACATATTCTTCATAAATTACGACAAGGTGTTTTGCGGGCACTACAGAATCAGCCAACGAAAAAAACAACATAAATATACTGGAAGAAGTCCCCAGTGGATCCACAGTCACCATTGTTCTCCATAAAGAAAGCGACAAAATTCCAACAAAAAGAGTGCAAGTTTGAAACACGATATCTTCAATGCTATTTACCGCGTGCTTACAGGAGATTTTCAGCACCATAGATTGGGAAGAGTTAGGGATAAGAGTTAATGGAGAGTATCTCACCTGCAATTTGCTGATGACGTTGCCTTGACGAGTAACTCGAGAGGCGAATAGCAGCTCATGATTACAGAACTGGAGACGAAAAGCAGAAAAGTAGGTCTGAAAATTGATATGAACAAAACTAAAGTAACGTGCAACAGCTTCGGCAGAAAACAGCAGTTCGCCATAAAGGGAGAGAGGCTGGGAATTGTAAAGAAGTATGTTTAATTAGGACAGGGACTGCCAGAGTGAAATAACTAGAAGAATTATTATGGCGTGGATCACATTCATCAAGCATTCTCAAATAACGAATAGTACTGTGCCACTAACCTTGAAGAGGAAGATACCAGCTGCATCTTGCCAGTACTTACCTACGGAGCAAAAACTGGAGGCTTATAAAGAGGGATCAACTTAAATTGAGGACAACGTGGTGAGCGATGGAAAGTAAATTGATAAATGTAATCTTAGGGCACACCGGGGTTAAGGACATCATAGTTGAAATCAAGAAGAAATAGACATAAGCCGGGCACGTAGCACATAGGCAGAATAACAGCTGGCCATTAAGGGTAACAGACTGGGTTGCCAGAGAAGACAAGCGCACGAAGAGGACAGAAACAGTGGGACCGATGAGAATGAAAACTTGGCAGCTATAACGTGGCAACAGAAAGCACATGACCAGGTTGATTAGTGAATCTTGTGAGAGGCCTTACTCTTGCAGTGGGTGTAGTGACGTTGATGATGGTGATGATGATGACGAAATGTGCCTTCTAAACCACGACCATGCCTGACAAGTTACGACGATAGACTTCTCCTTCATCATCATCATTATCATAATCATCAGCTTGACTACACCCACTGCAGCACAAATGCCTCTCCCATGTTCCACCAGCCAACTCGGCCGTGTGCAAGCTGCTGACAATTTATACCCGCTGACTTCTTAATCTCATCTGCCCATCTCACCTTCTGTCTCCTCCTGACCAGTTGCTTTCTCTAAGAATCCAGTAAGTCACCCTTAATGGCCAGTTGTTATTCTGTCAACGTGCTACAAGCCTGGCCCATGCTTATTTTCTCTTCTTGATTTCAACTATGATATCCTTAACCCGTGTTTGTTCCCTAATCCACTCTGCTTTCTTCTTGTCCCTTAACGTTACACCTGCCATTTTCCTTTCCATTGCTCACGGCGTAGTCCTCAATTCAAGCTGAACTCTTTTCGTAAGTCTCCAGGTTTCTGCTCTGTAACTAAGTACCGGCAAGGTGCAGCTGTTATATACCTTCCTCTTCAGTTATAGTGGGAATCTACCTGGCATGATTCGAGAGTGCTTGCCAAATGTGCTCCACCCCATTCTTATTCTTCTGGGCCCGAATTCACAAAGCTTTCTCTTCGCTACGCATTTTCTTAGCCAACAAATTCTCTTATCTGGAGGGATTGCTATAGCGCGGTTGCGAATTTAACTTATTCGTCACTTAAGAGGGTGAGGAGGACACATAATAGCCAATAAAACGACAAGGAAAGAAAGAAGTTCGTCGACATGATAACAAGGCAGCTTGCCGAGCGTCCAGCATCGAGAGTATACGATGATGGCCAATGTCTTTTCGCTTCAAGTGAGCTTGCAGTTCCGGGCGTCTGCTACAGCGCTTATGCGTGGCCGCGCTCCAGCAAGACGCCCGTGGGGCCTGCGCAAACGTACGCGCTTTTATTTCATCGTGGGCCATATATATATATATATATATATATATATATATATATATATATATATATATATATATATATATCTCCTGCAAGTGTGCTTGCAGAATACCCGCAAAGTCATAAATCATTGTAATTTTTTGTCGTAGGGAGGCATTCACAATGCGATTTTTCGTCATTCATCGGAGGAGAAGCGTGGTACCCGCTACAAAATTGCAAAAACAATTTTGTGAAAATGTTTTATGCTGTCACTCACGATGATGAAGAATTATGCCTGAAGCTTAAGTAATGAGTCGGAGTATTCGACAACCTATTCGTGACGCAATTCCCATTGTGCGACGCCTGATTGTTCCTTTGCTGTTCTAAAATGCTCTATTACGCACATTAACGCGATTCCTTTCCAGACATCAAGCATTCCTAGGGTCAGTTTTCGATGGCGTTGTGAGCAGCGGCATGGCTCAGTGGTAGAACACTGGGCTGAAACGTAGAAAACCCTGGTTCGAGTCCCACAGCCTTTTTAATGTTCTCCATTCATAATTTTTTGTTTCATTTCGCGCAAGAGTGGTTGCAGACACTGGCAGCGGCGGACATCTATTGCGCCCCACGTGACCCTTGTTGTGATGTCGTAACAGCTTTCGTTGTGAAATGTCTAAGCAACGACGATTAGAGCACCCCTCAGTGAAAAAATGTGAGTACCGGTGTTATTAGGTGATTTATCGAAGCAAGAAATTTCGGAGCGCCTTGCTCGTACGTAAAGTTACAACTTCTTTCTGTTCACTTAATTATTTCAGTTTTTTCGATAATTGCCAATTTTTGTATAACATCTTTGATGTTTTTATCGTTAACGTATACCTCATTTGCACTTTTTCTCACATTTTCTTTTATTTTTGCCTATTTTCATTCTGTTCTGGCTGCATAAGCGTCCCAGCAATCGACTATGAATCGGCAAAAGAAGATAGTCCCATGTTTCGAGGTGCGTGTGCTAAGCAGGGCGGCGCCAGGATTTTTTTTTTTACTGGGGGTGGGGGCCTTCTTGGAGCCTCCCGTGGGGCCAGGTAATCTTTCTCTGTGTTTTTTTCTTCTCCCCCTCCTCATTTTTTTCGTTTGGAGGCGAAGGCATCAAAATAACGCAGACAATCACTGCAAACGGAGAACGTCCCGTGGCTAGCAGAATGTGATACAGGCGCCTAAAATAACGGCCAACGATGAACGACGCCCAACACCGGAACAGGTGCCTAAGAGCCGTTTTCTTCACCCCACCCAGTTAGAAAACTATTTTAATCTGTTATATACAGTATGTCAATTATTGCAATGTTCGTTTTAATGTCCTAGTAGGTGACAGTTTCCAAAGCCTGCTCTCATCGCCAAGCAGAAACGAGAACCCAAGATAAAAAATTGCCCGCAGCTTCCCTCGGGGGAACACTGAGGAGGATGCGGAAATTGGTTAACGGGTGTTAAATTGCGACTTACTTGGGTCGATGGCTAAATTGGTTAACGTTGTTGTGAAATGGGGTGTTAAATGAGTGAACACGTACGGCACGTATGCGAAAGGGCGGTGTTTTATTTATTGCGACGAACTTTGAGGACGATTGCTTAGGGACGTCGATCATTCTGTTTGTGGATTCGTTGGCATTCATTTCACGGCGACTTCGGACGTCGACGCGCCGTACAAACCAACAGACGAGTGGCAACTGAGCGAGCGAGCGCCGACCTTGAGTATATATACAGCGCGACGGCGCATGCGCTGTCAGCTGTTGAATGTTCTCGAAGGAGAAGCGCGCGCGCGGCACAGATGGCGACGGCGCGATGGCGCATGCGCTGTCAGCTGTCGAATGTTTTCGAAGGAGAAGCGCGCGCGGCACAGATGGTGGGCGACGGCGCGACGGCGCATGCGCGCGCGTCAGCTGTCGAATGTTCGAGAAGCGGTGCGGACGGTGCGGACGGCGCACTACAAGGCGCGAGTATAAGATGCTTCCGCATCTAATATTTTCTTCAGCGTACTACCTGCAATAAATAGTTCCTCCTGCGTTTTCTTTTCTTAACGACTGGATTCTGTGATCGAGTTTCGCCGGGTGTCGAGTGATAAGCGTCTTTAAAGAGAAAGGAGGTAAATCGAGGATGACTTGGTCAGCGATTATCGCAAAGGCGCTCACGCATGAGGCCCAGTTGTGATAAGGGCTTAGTTCCTGATCAACGTGATGATGTCGGCGAACCAGCCAAAGCGAGCGCGACAGCCGAATTTTACAGAAGAGGAGCTAGCAATTCTCGTCAATGGCTACGAGGCCGGCGGGCAATTGAAAGTCGAGGAGAGGGTCCCCGAGGGTCCCAGGCCAAACAGAGGGCCTGGGACAACATCACGGCAACATTATTTGCTGTCTCGGGGATCGTTCGAACGCCCGTCGAGGTTCGAAAGAAATGGTGCGACCTCAAGAGCGCCATCAAGGCATGAGGTAAGGCTCCTTTACGTAATTGTTCGCACACGTGCTGTAACATATTCACTCTTTTAGGGTTGTAAGTATGTAAGCTTGCATTAGCGTAAGCGCACGTAAACACGCAAATAACCAGTCCGCAATGACCGATATAAATTCTGGCAACATCGATAATGTCACTGCATATCAACTGCGGCAGCTCACCAGATATCACGTCGTGTAAACGAGTGCCTGGTCGCTGGTTCTTAGTCCACGACAACCGCAAGCATGTACTTGAGCGGTATAACCGTTTGAAGAGTTTCCCGCCTAAACAAGATTACATGTAATGCCATAGTAACGATAATGGGATGAACTTATATCGCCTGAGGATTTTTACCATGCACCTAAATACTTTTAGGTGGCCGCGTGTTCTTTTATTGCGCGCCACAACACGGCTCCGGGAGCCAGGCACTTAAAAAAAGTGTGACATCAATGCTTATGAGCTACCTTCCTCAGCTCGGTATGCAAAATGGAAGAGAAATGACATCGCGTGTCACGCTTTCGCTATACTTCAAGGCATTGGTGATGGTGAGACTTAACGCAATATATTTGTAATATCTTTGTTTACTAAAGCGTGCAGTAGTTTTTGGCGCGTATCCGGGCGAGTTGCGTCCCCCAGTTTATAATCTTACAAGTATGCCACAGAAAACTGCTACAGATACAGGTACAACATTCATTATCTGCTCTCCAACAGCTGCTGCAGTTCACCGCAGCCAGGCGAAAACTGGTGGCGGTCCAGAAGACGTGCCACCTCTGAACGAATTTGAGACTCGCGTGGCGAACGCGCTGGACCCGGAAGCGATTTCCGGAATCTCTGGCGGCATGGATGTAGGTGCCCCGAGTGCAGGTATGAATGCCAACAGGTGTGCCTGTATATACAGCTAGACAGCGCGCTTGCACGGCGGTCTCAGTAATGCGGAGATGAACGTATGTCGTTATAGCTGAAAATTGAAATAATAATGGTTCTTTTAAACTCCTAACCTTCTCGCAGCAGCTCGTGTTGAAAAATGTTTAAAAATAAGTCAAGAAAGTTTTAATGTGCCCGAACTTTTAGGCAGTTGCAGCAACAATCCAAATAGCTATTATACAAGAAAATTTTGCAAGAAAATTACACATGCAAAGGAGCAGTAGATAAATTGCATACAAAAAATAGTGAAAAGAACACTGAAACTAGGTGCAACAGCAGGTGTATTCGTAAAAGAAAGCCAATCATGGGCGCCGCATGGATTTTGCCTTCCAGGATGGAAACACTAGTTGCATCGCAGTGGAGCGGGGAGGGAGGTGACATAGCAGTGATGCTGCTAGGGTTTGCTATAAGTACTGGCGCAACATGAGGGGGGCATAGGACCATTTTGAAGCCCCCCTCTCCCCCTTCAGACGCCACGGAATCTATATGCAATATGAAGAGTACTAAATGTGCACTCCAACAAAAACATGGGAAAAAAGCGACGAGAGAACGATTTTATAGCAATGCAGACGATCACTGGCAAGAACGCACGAAGGGTAAAAACGGATATCAATCATAAACATTGGGTTTATGATGATCTTATGAACACAACCGCAAACCACCGCATCATTATGAGTTACGCTGCAGCAGAAAAACAGGTAAATTTCTATCACCCGCGATATTTTAGTGTTAGTGGACGCCACACATTACACAGATATCAATAAGCTTCCACCTTTATACGACCGTCGAGGACTGTATCAAAGCCGCGAATCTTGAGTCAGCAACCAAGCAATCAAATTCCTTATTCACAGAAGTAGCCAGCGAGAACATAAAATTTCATTTTGTTCTTGTTGGTATGAAAGGCTGATGGGCATTATTCTCACAGTTCCATATGGCTTGACCCTTGGAAGAAGCTATCTTGCATATGTTACACGTTCAGAAGCACTTAAACTTTTATTTTTGTGTTTTGAAAAAACAACAGAGCACATATACCTCTGGCAAGGGGAAGCAAGTCGACTGCGTGGGGTGCCCGAAAGCATTGTAATGCAGTACACTAGGTGAAGACACCCTTGACACAAACTGATGACGAGTAGAGGGGAAACAGACCTTGTTTAGCGAAACTATAGAGTTATGAAGCCTTTGTGTGCAACGCTTGTGTTTGCTCTCGCATGAAAACTAATTTTGCATAATGTGCTTGTGCATGAGTTGACCCTAATCCAATAATGTACTTACGTTCTTTTGTTAGATGAACAGCGAGAGAATCCCTTCATTGCAGAGCGGTCAATACCAGGGTGAGAATAACTATTACAAGACTGTTTGAAATACCAAGTATTATAAAAATGATGTCCCAATTTTGGAGACCCAGCAACATGGCATATGAAGAACTCGAAGAAGGTTAGTGGCCCATTTGCCAACCTTTGCTGGTTTTGCTAGTGAAAATATTTGTATGAGCCCTGTAGGTAATTGTGTGTTTGCACCTAATAACTGAATATTGTGAGCAAAAAACACACAATAAAGCGGCAGTGTATTGCAAGCATACTTCTCTTTGATCTTTTACTTAGTCATTCACGTGATAGAAGGCATAAATAAATGCACAGAAATTATAGTACTAACAAAGTGAGACACAACTATAGCAAAAGCAATGATAAACCTTAACAATGAAGAGATGTCCTGCATGTTTGTCACCCACAGCGACATTATTATTTATTTGGCATGGTTGAATAACTTTAATCGGGTAAGGAGTGAGGGTCCACACTTTATGCAATATTTATAAAACATTGCGAAAATTCATAGACAATTACTCTGCAAGATTGAAAAAAATGCCTGTACGCACTGAACCATTTTTTCATCAAGTTCAACAGTGAAAGGTAGACCACTTACGATTGATGATGTGTGCAAATATGAATGTTTGATGCTTCTCGACGAGTTGCACTGTTCAGCATGCTTTACTTTTGGTTTAAATAAACGGAAAGACTAAGTGAAGAGTTGCACCAATGAAATATCATACAACGCCACTGCAGGCCACCTTTCACAATGACTTGTCAGGGCAGCAGCTTATCTTGCGGCTGGCACACAGGTGCAGGTTGCAGTGTTGCAGCTTAAGGTTTATGTAAAGTAGGAATTGCTGATGGTCTGGTGAATTTATGCACATCATTGTCCCTTTCATTCTTTCAAGCAATAATGTTGCATCAAGGAAAATAGCTTTACAAAAATAATGGTGCACAATAAAAGTAATACTAACTAAAGTTATCAAAATGGCCAATGAATATACTTAACCTAGGTAAGTATTTTTACATATTAAAAATACCGCATATGTAGCAGGAAGAGGTGCACAACTTTCATGAAGATTTTTTCATCCACCCTCATCGCAGCTGTCCGCACAAAGGAAAATACACTTTTCCAAACATTCGTCCTGCAAGATTACCTATGTACTGATCTTATGTTACATTATTTGTCATTGCTGAAAACTAAGACTACAAATGATGTCCCCCCCACGAGCAGCAGCCTACAGAAAATTAAATATATGAGATTTACACAACTTGTTCTTCACTGATTGTTGACTCCATTGCATTTTACACTGCAGGCACCTGCGATGCCATCAGAAATGTTCCGTCTAGTGCCGGGTAAGCCTCAAATAATTCAAAATGTGGTACTCTGTATATCAAGTTTTTTTCTGCATCTGGACAGGTCAAGCCAGGAAGACGGGGACAGTGCAACAAGTAAGCACACAGAACCATGTATTTTTATTTCTTTTTTAAAACACACAAAGTACAGCAACCAAAAGTTTAGAGAAAAGTTGCTTATTCAGATTTACAACATATGTGACCCTACCCGTATCTGTTTACACCTACAATATTAAAGAGTAGTAGAAAACATATGTACAGGTGCATGCAGTCTTGAGCAATAGTTTGGAGAATTGTTTTTTCTATCTTTGAGACGTGTACATGCTTGTTGCAATCAAGCCATCTGCATGAAGTGCCCATACCTCACTATTCCGCGAAAGCGATGTACACTACGGTGTGTTTGTAAAAGAACGCAACAAAGATCCCAGTTCATATTTCTAGCCTTTTAAAAGCAAAAAACAATGCTCATACATAGCACTAGGCTGTCAAAAGTAGGTAAAAATCGCAGTCACTGATAATACCATGCTAATCTAAACCCGATGCTCATACAAGAATGTGAAACCCAGGCACATGGAGCACGCAAGCGTTCCCTTTAACAGTGGACTGTCTGTCTATAGTACGAGCAGATAATCTAGCACAAATCTTTTGATTTCACAGTTTTCACACTTTTGTTAGGAACTTCAAAGAGTAAAACGAATCATCCAGTCATCATGCACATAATTTATGCATACAGTTAAAGTAACTTTTGGGCACCAAGAAAGATACTGAAGAAATTTAACATGTGGCAGGAATGCAAATCTGGCATTGCTGCGGTGGTCTAGTGGCTAAGGTACTCATCTGCTGACCTGCAAGTCTCATGATCGAATCCCGGCTGCGGCAGCTACATTTTCGAAAGAAGTGAAAATGCTGTAGGCCCGAGTGTGAAGATTGGGTGCACGTTAAAGAACCTCAGAAGGTCTAAATTTCCGGAGCCCACCACTACGGTGTTTCTCATAATCATATCGTTGTTTTGGGACATTAAACCCCACATATCTATCAGGAATGCAAATCTGAGAAAAAATTAGACAAATTTGTAAATTATAGAGCAACTGAAAGAAGGTGAAAGCAGCAGTTCACCTAATGAAAAGACACAGAAGTGCATCAGCGGTATTTGCAAATACTCTGGGATACTTGGAATGAATGCAGCACGCATTCTAAGCTTGTGCACGTTGGCCTGGCAAACTCTAAAGTGGGGCAGCTCCAGATGGAGGTCCAGTGAACGAAGAACACCGACAACCGTACTGTTCGCTGCATTCTTTATTTGTGCTGCAATAACTTAAAAAAAAGTCGGTTTTTCACTAGTTCAGGCGTAGTACTTTGATGACCTGTTGATATAGAAAAGTGAAGATAACCTTAAACATAAATGTGTAATGCTTCCAAGCAATAAATTGCATTACCTTGAGAGAAAAAAACCATACCCTCTGCAATAATACATCCGCAAACACTTTCTTGGAAAATCCATTATTTGGAGGGCCACAAAGACTGTCATGCATCATTGTTAGGGCACAACACCGTCTGTTATGCATCATCATTGTGTTAAAAAAAATAAGGAATGTTCACGTTTCTCAAGGTAGATTTCACTAGACAGATGCCATTTGAACCATATTTGGTACTTCTAAAGGCATCAACCATGCATTTAGTGACTGCCAAATGGCATATGAACATTGTGCAACATTAGGTACAAGTCATGTTATGTCATTTTAAAATGTAGGTGAGCCACAGCAACGCAGCAGCAGCACTCCACGGCGGCGACAGCAACCACGCAGCTACACAAGTGAGAAGCTATTTACATAGTAACGAGGTTCAGTGGGGTGAACAGTACATGAAAATACATAGTTTGTACATTGAGGTCCACTTTAGGAGAAGACTGGCAGGCAGTGGCATAACAATACATAGGAGATAAAGCATAGAAATGTGCACACAAGGTAGAGAGAAATTCTTATTTCACTCTTGTACCCAGTCCAGAGTTTACACAAGATCATTATTGCTGTGCTTATGTTTTTCCTTGGCAACCAAGTAAAAAAAACGAAAAAATGGCACTCTGCTGGCTTAGCAGTTACTGGGTCGTAGCACCGAGCGTTAAAGTTTTGACTGCTGACAATGACAACTACTCTGAAGCGTTAATGCAAGGCTACTCGAGAATATTGCTTTCAAAATGCAATTAACGATACACATTTCCATATTCAAAAAAGGATCTACAGCAGGGCGTACTGCACAAAGCTTGAAGTGCATATACACCAGTAGTGAGCATACAAATATAGGTCCTCCAGCTATTTCAATGCACATATCAATCTGAGTAGTACACTGGACAACCCGGCCTGATCACTAATAGTCGTGTTAATCTGTAAATTTTGCCCCCCTTAGAAAATCAGTGACTAGAGTCGGTGGCTGCTTATCCCAAGGTCGCGGGTGCGATTCCAGCCGCAGCTGTCTCATTTCAATGGAGGAGAAATTGTAAATGTCTGTGTAATGTGCGATGTCCGTGAACGTTGAAAAATATGACAAGATCCTTCATTAGGGTGTCTCAGGTGATCACATTGTTGTTTTGGTACGTAAAATCCCGCATATTTATGTGTCAATTTTGCTGGAGCCAGAAAGCACATGGCGATGAAGTGCTGGATGTAGTGCCATTACTGGAACGTGGAAAAAGTACAAGTAGTAATTAGGGCAGTTGCATGTATGAAAGTGCACAAGTGATACAATTATGTGATAACAACTTTTTCTCTTCTATTTCCAGAAAAACAAGAACTCTTCGAGCGCATACTCGAAAATCAAAAAAAATTATCAGAGCTCAAAAGCGCACTGCAAGGGCTTTGGAACGCACTGCAAGGTCTTTGAAAAGAATTTTGCAGGTTTAACTGCACAAGCACAGAATTCGTTTTGAAGGAAACAGAGTTGTGCCAAATTACAGTGAAAACAATTAAAATTTTTTAAACTGAATGTTTTGGCTGTCTTTCATAAGCTGACCAAAAATGAGGTAACATTACCGAAACCAGCTGCAGATATTTTGTGTTGTCATGTGAAATTGTAATGTGAACGTACCATCCATCCCTGTGTTTCTCTATTACACCTCTGCACTGTAATACACTAAGGAACTCTTTTAATGAATACAAGTCTGAAGCATTTATCAGCACGGTCTCGTTAGTAAACAGGCATAATCTGAGCAGATGCAAGCACCTTCCTTCAATTTCTCACCAAGATAATAAACTTGATTCCTGAAAATTAAGAGTACACAGGAACAGCAAATTCTTATCTTGCAATAAAATGCTTTAAATAACTGTAATTCAAGCAACAAACTACCTTTATTTGTCAAGTTTTCTCAGTGTACTTTGAACTAACGACTGTTCTCTATGACCACATGAACAAATTTAAGAAATAATGTCCTAACATATTCTTTATTTTTGCAAAGTATTGTCCTAGTCCAAATCGATTTATGTTATAGATATGTGGCATAAGCAGCAAACGGGCTATGTAGAACAGACAAACTAACTAAAAAATTTGAAAAAACACTATTTCAGATTAGGGCAGTAAATCTAGCCCAGACTTGCCACCTAAAACTATGGAAACCATTTCTATTTTTTACATTTAAATCACTAAATACAGCAGTCTTTCGCCAAGTAGTAAATTTGTGCTGCATAGCCAAATCGAAATTGTCACTACCGAAACCAAAGCCCAAATTTTTGAGTTTGGCAATCGCGTTATGCAATGCATAACAACGTAGTTCTTAGCTGTATATTTCTCTTCGCTCGTCTTGCAAGACTTTCTTACTTTCCTTCAAGAGACTAAAGGTTGCTATCATAACAATTAGTGCTCAAACTTTCATTTACTGCAGTGAAACATAAAATGAGGCCCCTTTCGCAAAGAATTTTTTTAATAATTATAAACCTACAGCTGCTGTCTATACCAAGGACTAAGAAATGATACAAGCAGTTCATGAAATATCCTAGAAGGATTGATTGGAGGGTAAAAGTTGGTACAAATTTTTAAGGCGAGCACTAACAACCAGTAGGCAGAAGGCAAAGGCAGCACCACAAGTGCACACCTACAACTGTTAGTGAGTGCTGGTGTTATCTAGTCTTTGCCTTATGAACACTAGTCTTTCAGTTGTCACCCGAAGTGTTGAATATTTGATATCTAATCTTGATGATTGTCAAGAGCAGTGAATGCAGATTGTTTCGAAATTGTGTTAGCTTGCAATTATCCTTTAAGTTCACATTCAGCAAAGGGTAATATGCGAGATTAGCCCTAATGCAACAAACAGTTCTCAACAAGTGCCAAAAAGGCATTCAAAGCATTTACCCCTGTGTGTGTGTGTGTGCGTGTGTGTGCACCCGTGTGCGTGCGTGTGTGTGTTTGAGAGAGAGAGAAAAAAAGACAGGAGTGCTTAGGTAGAATTATGAACCTGTAGTCTTCATATTTTTGCTACGATCTGATACTGACCTTTACATTTTATTAGGCCACTGCACCATTCTTCTGGATTAAGGTAATTACTCTAATGAAAGATCAACTTTGAACATTTGGAGCTCACTGCACACTTCAAATGCCATGTTTTGGAACCATATAATGAAATACCAGTGCCTGAATCACCACTCTTAAACTAATCTAGGGGCAAATTGTAGCCAAGAAAGAGGCAATTAGGCCACAACATTTTTTGTGCCTAATGTAGCTACACCTGGTAGCTCGTCTAACATCAAATTGAAGAACAGTATCTTAATATATTACTCTCAAGCCCTTTTGGATGCGACAGCCCCATATTGTGGAGGTACTAATTGTACGTCTGCTTTACATAAACGACTAATCGAATGACGAGGTTTAACACAGCTTATCTCTTTAATTCAGCAATGCAGTGCAGAAGGAAAGAAGCAGCAAGGAATGTCTATCACGGTTTCTTTTCCTTACAAACTGTAAACAGCATGGACAAGGTGACAAGACAGAAGTCAGCATCAGCAAGTGCGGAACAAGTGCCTGCCAATGCAATAGTTCATATTTCGGCATAGCAAACTATTGTGACCACGTTACCTTTTCTAGCCTACGTTACGGCATTAACTGCTACTTGGAAAATGAAGACAACATGACGAGATAAAGTTTTTTGTATACATATTGTACGTTGAAGAAAACTTTAGCTGCCATACCATCTGCTCAGCCAATGAATGGATGGCCTGAATAACCTGGCGTCGCACAACAATTCCAGCTGCTGTGTCTTCTTGCAGACATGGTAGTTCAGGGTCATCCCCTCCCTCGTCCAAGAAAGGGTCATCTAAGAAGAAAACATGAACACACACATTATCTATCTATCTATCTATCTATCTATCCATCTATCCATCTGTCTGTCTGTCTATTCATCTATCCATCTGTCTGTCTGTCCATCTGTCTATCTGTCTGTCTGTCTGTCCATCTGTCTATCTGTCTGTCTGTCTATCCATCTGTCTATCTGTCTGTCTGTCTATCCATCTGTCTATCTGTCTGTCTATCCATCTGTCTATCTGTCTGTCTGTCTATCCATCTATCTATCTATCTATCTATCTACCTCTCTCTCTCTGCCTGCCTGCCTGTCTCAAGAAGGAGCATGAAAAAAGGAACTTATTTCCATAGAGAAACACATTCAACAAATCTAAAAATGACAAAAGAAATCTATGAAAGTGAGGTGATAACTCTTCATGCGGCAAAACAGCAATCTCATTGAGAGTGTACAATGATTCGGTGCAAAAGCAAGTTGCTAGTACAAAAGAATTTTTTTTAATTTCAATTAGTCATTTATGCAGCTCAGCTAAAACATTAGTTCAGAGGCATCCTTTTTGTAGCATTTATGGCAAGAGAAATTAGATAGACCACACATGCGAAGTAATAAAATGCTGCCTCATGAACAATGGAAAAGTTTGCCGAATATAGGTGATAATGCACCAGCTATCATCAGAGCCTCATTTCTCACAGCAGCTGCACAGATGCTCTGAAGTTAGTCAATGCTAGATCACCTAATTGCCACTAGTAGCTGAGAAAGCTTTTTCATGCACACTTGAGCACACCATGGCATTTTAGTGCCAATTCAAAGGTTCTGACAGCTAGAGAAATTCTGAGTGCACAAAAAGGAGCATTCATTATACCCACAGCCTTTTTACACAGAACTACAGTGTTGTCCTGAGTAGTGTGGCAGGGTCAATGATATGCGATGCTTCCAATCATTTCCCTTGTGCACAACACTAAGCAAACAAAAAGTACAACTTTATAGCTAAATTGGCAAGTGCATATCTTGCTTCGACCTAACAATACATGTGCTATGATAAAAGCTCACTTTAGTGAAGTAGGAGGTGAAGCTTTCCACAACAATGTCCTCAAAAATTTTCCGAACTACCGCTTGGCTCAATCTTTGTGAGAATGATTCAAGGAAATGTAACAAGAAGTTCGAGATGTTAAATATTTTACAGGTCAACTGCCCACACTATGGCATCTCTATGCACAAGCTGAGGCAGACCATGATGTTCGTTGTTGTCTGTATTTATGGTTATATTTACACATGTGCTTGCACTCACTGGCCTGCTTAGGGCGTGTTTGCACTACAGCGACCCAACGCTGACACGACCCCACCGCAGACGATCGGCTGAGCTACCCACCGACAATGGCACCTGACAATCGGGTTACACTAAGCCGAAAACAACGACGCTTCGAAAGACAACCCGTTGTCGTCGTGTAACATGATGGCAGACCGAAAACACCAGCAAAGCGTATTAGCAAACTTGTTGCCCACAGATTGTTAGAAGATCGATTGCCGAGCAAAAACTTGCCTGTGTTGTTCAATCTAATAACTAAGATAGAGATCTTAGGCAGAGGCAGAAGGCCTCACACACTACTTAAAGGTGTTCTCCAACACTATTCAACAAGCTATTTTTATTTGTGGTTTGCAGAGACCGATAGGTGGAAATAATTTTTGCATAGGTCTAAGTGTCAATATTAGTTGATTTAGTACTTTAATTGTGCAACAAACTACACATCACTGCCGACCTTACTGCCACGTAGCGGCGCTCGCCTGAACTTTGCGGGTGGAAATGACCTTGGAAGGTTGCCGCCATATGATTGTATAAATGTAACGCTAGAAGCGATCGTGATGTAGAAACAAACTGAGGTTACTAATCTGTATCATTTTCCTTCTCTGTGCTTCTTCATCAAACTCTGAACAGACGCAAACACAATAAAAAAGATCACGGTAACTACAAAGCATGACAGAGATGCTGGCTGCCATTTAGGCACTGGATTTTAAGCTTGTGCGGGTCAGATGTCCATACAAAGCACCTCTTTTTCTTTCTTCCCTCTTCTTGCTTTTTTGAGTGTACGAGCTATCTGCTTCTGCACATGCACTGTAGAAGAGGTGCAGCGCACCAATGTTTGTTGGGTGGCTAATCCAACAGCACGCGAAGGCTCTACAGTATTTCACTGTCCTGGTTCCACAAGTGCCTTTCTTAGACTAAGATAGGAGAAAGTGACTTGGGATATCGTAAAAAACAGCAGTAAATGCCTCGGTTCGACACAATAGCTCTCACTCACGCTCTGGCAAGCCTTAAGTCAGGCAAGACATCAATTATGGTAGCAACAAGGTCAACATTACTTTGAAAAAGAAAAAAGCAACAGTGGGGTGCAAAGTTCCCCTGAGTAGGCGCTTCCAGCTTATTTAGTTGGGGTAGCCTTTCGAAGACACGGGCATGTGAAATGTGGTCAAGTGACCCTGTGAAAATCGAGTTGAGGGTCCACACTCTGGTTTTTGTATTTTGAATTTTCTAAGTCAAATAACTTGCTGCATTAGTGTGTACTTCAGTGTACACAACACATGTATAAAACATAAGGGGTGGAATAGTGTTGGAGGGCTCCTTTAATGGTCATCCTGCGCACTCCACAAAAGTCATTCCTTCGCTTTGTCTTTGTCTGTCCCGACCTCCCGGCCCCTCACCCCAAAAGGAACAATGGCAATGCCCGGAAGATGGCTGGAAATGAGAAGCATTTGCAAATTTTTTGTGCAAATTTAGTAGGTGTCACTGCCTGTGCCCCCCAGTGTGAATCCAATTGAGAATTGGCCAAATAAAGGCTGTGGGCATAACAAGACCTGAACGGAGCCTCCGTGAGACCATAGGCAGACTGTTTGTGTCGTTGCAGTGTGCAGAATCAGCCGATCAAAATAAGTGTCGAGTTGCTCTATTGCAGACACGCCGTTTTACATAAAACTTATACTATTACGGTGTCCACACTTACACCTGAATTTCCAGTGACAATTTACTGCTCCAAGTATTAATGTTTTGAAAAATGATAGCAGTGCAGAAAATAAATTTTCCATGTCTTGCTCGCCCCATACTTAAAGAAGGAAATCATTTTAGACACCACAGCATGAATTGTTTTTTGTCATTTGCAAAGCAAGGCAGCAAGGATCTATAAGCATTATAATCGCAAGTAATGATACACGAAATAACATTTGCTCAACGAGAATGCTGCATGAATGTTCAGCTTGCAGCCAACCAGTGTTTCAGACCTGACCGTTGAATAATATACACACAGCCAAGCGAAAGTTTTTCTCTTGTTACCCACACTAGTTCACTCATGGGAACCTTATAATTTGTGTACAAAATTTTACTTGCGTATTGCTCACAGACCAGATTGGTATAAGGAGTGCTTTGCGAAAGACCATACAACTGTTTGCAAAAGACTGCTAGCTACAAAATTTGTACAGGTATGGATGGCTGAACACTTTCAAGCATCTGTTTTATTTCCGGAACATGTAAAAAAATGGCAGGAAAGAAACGATAGAAGCTTTCAATGAAAAAAATCTGTAAATGAGGTTTCTGTCAAACCTAATACTTCACAAGTTCACTCCTCTTCCTCAAGGATAGAACAGAACTTCGACAAAGACAAGTTTGTTGGTCGGCTCAACACAATTCCTGTTAACAGATTTTATACATAACTGCAACACATGTTTGTTGTGAAGCAAAACCTTGCACATTGTCTTCTAACTAGTGTCTTAATATCACGCTTTAAGGTGCTCCAGAAGCTTTGTGCCGAAAAAAACGAGCATGTTTTCTGCGCATACTTTAATGATGCATTTACTAATGCAACCTTCACAGACTAAGTTATGGCAGTAATTGTCAGCATGGATTAAGCACACCGACACCATTTTGCTTAGCCTAATAAACATTACAAAGATTTCCCCCTACAAAAGCTTTCAAACTGCATACTTTTAGAAAAGCTAAAAAATTGTGGAGCTCATAGTGGTGTGCCTGAGTTTGGTGAAAAATCACAATGCTTTATACAGGAAACAGTATAAAAAATAATCTGCTCATAGGAACATGTTTTAGTGAAAATAGGAAACTGTCACATCTGGTAATTTTGCCCTTTTATAAATCTGATATAAAATAATAATAATCTAATCATAATAATATTTAAGGTTTAAGATATCAAGACAGATATATCAACATTTGATATACCATAGTGCATCGCTCAGGATAAATCTACCATCCAGCACTCATTTAGGATGCATCAACATCACACTGTACACGGTCTTCACTATGTGGCTCGCAATGCAGTGCGACTACCAGGACAGGAAAAATGTGTGAAGTTCCCTCCCCCTTGGAGCAACACTGACGTACTGACAAGGCTAAAGAAACCTGTATAAAAAAGCAATGATACATGGAACCGCTGTTCCTGCGCTACGCGTTTTAGCAGCCACACTCTCGTTTGAATTTACTATGCATGTGCAGTACAACCATTCTTCTCCAAACCTTCACTATTATCTAAAGGTAGTATTACTCGCAGCATTTGTTTTTAGAGTACAGGTGTGTAGAAAGTTCAAAACATTTACACAGAGGAACTGGCAAACCATGTCAGGTAGTTAGAGCAAGCTCGACGTTTTCTCAAAGAACCAAGCTGTGAAGTAGGAGCTGGCCACGCTGACAGTGAACTTTTCATTATAAGGAATGAAATATCTACTTCTGCACACCTTTGAAGCTTGAGCAAGATCACTTTCTCGAACAGCACGGCAGTTGGCAATTGCTAGAGCAGCTGTTGTCTCAATATTTCTTCCACCCAAGCAGCTGTTCTGCAAAACATGTTAATGAAGCTACTACAGCCACAGCAATCACTTACCATCGGTAAAGCTGAAGTCAATGCCATGTCGGACACACATGTTGTGCAGCATGGTGCATGCCACCACTATTTTGGTGCACATCAGCGGATTGTACTGTAGAGCACCCCCGGACTGGTGCAGGCACCTGAAGCGTCCCTTTAGAACCCCGAGGGTCCTCTCAATGACTTGCCTCGTCCGAGTGTGGGCCGAGTTGTACTGCTCCTCGGCAGGGCCAACCGGAGACCTTACAGGGGTGAGCAGCCATGGCTCTAAAGCATACCCAGAGTCACCTTAACAGAGGAGCAAGGGTGTACTCATGTCACAGGGCCGATATGAACAAAAACCTAAAGATATCACATATAGCCTGAAAACATGTACGGTGCGAAAATGCCAAAGGAAATAGTTCGCAGAATTATGGAACACAGGCAAATTGCACTAATACTTCATTTTAGTGGCATCAGGTTTGAATTGCAACTGACTTCAAACCAGTGGCAAACAACAAAATGTACATATGTATGTGCACACCCCCACAAACAAACACACCCATACACACACATACACACACACACACATATATATATATATATATATATATATATATATATATGCACAAGGAGAAGAATAACTTCGATTGCCACAAGATTACAAGTATGAAAGTAGATGTGCTTTCACATAGCTGTTTATTGAGCCAACGTTTCAACGCGTCTAAATGCCGGCTGAATATACAGTTTTTATATGAAAGCGCATCTACTTTTCAATTTGTATGCATATCGTACTTGTATACTATGTATATGTGTACACATATATATATATATATATATATAGAGAGAGAGAGAGAGAGAGAGAGAGAAAGAGAGACAGGCTTGCAAGCACAGCGAAGGACAACAGGAACCGTAAAGTTTCGAATACTAAAGTTCGCCATTCCTGTTCATATTAAATTAAATTGGAGCAATCACTGCATAAACATTTGTCCTTGTCTTGTATACTTGATAACGAGAGTACAATTAACACCCTTGTGTGAGAACACTGCAAACGGCTACTATTAAAACATTTCAAAAGAAGTCCAGGAGGCAAGCACAGGAAATGCTTTCCTGTTTTTTCGCAAGTATATCTTTCGAAAGAAATTACCTAGTAAACAGCCGTCGGGCCATTACCGTCTCTGAAAGCACCTTCGAAGGTCACAGTCGGCCCAGATGAAGCTGTCGTGGGTGCTTCCGAGCCATTTTGATGTCAGCTGGATAATGACACCCTCAGCATCGCAGATCGCTTGTAAATTGATTGTGTACAGGCCTTTTCGGTTCCTGTACAAGTGTTCCTGGCCCTTAGGAGGCTTAATTTGCACATGAGTGCCATCAATGCATCCTAGGACCTTGGGGAACCCAGCTGTCTGCGAAAAGGCTAAAAAGAACATGAATGAACAGCAATTGAAAGTGCTGCTAAGACATATTAGCCAGTAAGGTAATGACATCATTTCGTCAAGGTCACCTATACATTTGAGCACCTTGAAACACTGTGAAATACCCCACAAGCTCTGCATGTCGGTATGTTTCGTAAAGAAGTGAGCTGAGACATCTCACAAATGATTAGGTTCTCGAAATGGCGAGCAAGGGAGTGTGTGATAAAGACATAAAAATTTTGCTGCATAACCATGCATTCTGGTGACATATTGGTGCTGCCACCGAAATAACGTTGCATGCAACTATTGACTTGAAATCAAAATAATTTGTAAAAACAGCTTTGTCAGTCCAGGAACTTTAACTACATAAATTACCTTCCCCAAGACTGTGACACTTCTTGGTGAACAGAAAGGTTCCAATTAAACTGTGAAAACCAAGCTTACGGCAAACAACAAAAAATTGCTCAACAATGTTAGCTGTAGAATTTTCTCCCTCGTGTAGCAGAATATTCTGCAAATTATTACTGGTACCAAGATGCGTGGTAGCCTAGTAGAAGCTTTCAAGATAATTGCACTGGTTAACATTAAATCTGCCACACTAACAAAACACTGTAGTCGTTATGACACTACACGTCATGACACTACACAACATTACACGTTATGACACTACACAACATTAGTTGACAAAGTTCAACTCACCGATGGCCGTAGCATTAGCAGCCCTTATTGTCGTCGGGAAGCGTATGTGCTCCGCAGCCAGCAAGCACAGGGTGTCAGTTACTTGTGCCACAATGCGCGACGCACTCGATTGGCTCACGCCAACCGTGTCCCCTACCATAGACTGAAAACTGCCGCTTGCGTAAAGCGCAAAGCGAGCAGCACTTGCACGTCCACCGGTAAGGCGCGAGACCGCGCCGTAGGTCGCTGCAGTCGAGGCTCTAGTGTCATACAAAGGGCCCGAATATGTTCTCTCGGGAACGCAGGTGCTGGTCTGGAACATCTTCCAAGGCTAGGCGCCGGTGGAAGGTGCGCTCTCTCCGGAGGGAAGGTTGCCGCTGACCAGCGTTGGCTGCCAGGACGTACTCCATAGTTCGGATAGCTTAGGTCAAGGGTAATAGCTGCCGATGCACCCATATTTATAGCAGAACGCATAGGTTTGTGACATCCAGTTCCGCCCATCGTGATGCTGGGATTACCATAGCAACCAGGAAGCAAAGAGTTGACACAAAAAGCTACGTCGAATCCTTGTAGTTCGCATAAAGCATCTCGGCAACTTTGTAGCAATATAAATCTGCAATCGCTAGTCTGAAGACACGCAGCCGTAAACACCGTTGAGCTATTGACCTGCCGTCACTTAGCATCCGCACAGTCCTTGGATGTGTTAGTACAGAACCAGCGTTCCACTGAGCTTCGCTGCTCTATCGAAAAAAACGCTTTCTTTGAGTATGAGTAAAACAAAATAATAATAGGAGCGCAATGCTGAAGCCGGAATCAAATAAACAGCGTAGCTTAGGAGTTACAGCCATTTTTCATGATCAGTCAAGGAACTTGCCCAAGCGATTCCGATGCCAAATATCACACTGCACCTGAACAAAGTACTCTGGAAGGCGATGCGTACGTGCGCCCAGCGGTCTTCAAACACACCTTGAAAGCTCTGTAAACAAGTCGGCTACGACGATGCACTGGCACCTATTTCCTCTCCACAAACACGCCAAAGCAAGCGTTTCACGCTCCACCGCTCACCAAGAGACACTGCCGTCGGTTTTCACACAACTTGGACGCCCCGAAGGCACAACAGAATTCCCAACACAGCGATAAGCAACGGAGTTCACAATACAGCGACAATAGAAGCGCATTGCAGAAACCGGAATGCAATAAACAGCCTCGCTTATGAGTTACAGCAACTCTTCAGGATAACTCAAGTTACGTGACCAAAGGATTCGATGCCAGATGGTTGAACAAATTACTCCGGAAGGCGATGCGAACGAGCTGTCAGCCGTATTCAAACACACTTTGAAGCATCTTGGAAGGCCCCGTAAAGAAGTCGGCTACGACGAAGCGCTGGCGCCTTCTTCCTGACCACAAACACGTCGAGGCACACATTTCACGTTTCACCGTTCACCGAAAGACACTGCCATCGGTTTTCGCACGGCCTGCACAATCCGGAAGGGCAACAGAATCCACAGTACAGCGACTGGCGCCCGCGGGAACGACCCCCCGCACTTGTTTTGGTCGCCATGTTGTTCTTAGAAACTGCGCAGCAGGGGTAGGCTCTAAAATAACTTGGAAAAAGCACTTGCGCGATTTTCCGACCAAGACAAAATATGCTTTTATGTGAGAAGGGAAAGATATGACAAACAGGACAGGAATGCCTGATGAAAAAAGCGTTTTGCAACGTCATAAAGTGGCCTGATGTTGAGAGTACCACTTGTCAGTCAATCACAAGCTGCGCCTCACGACTTAGCTGTCGTCTGCTTCCGTTTGTCGTCTGCTTCAATGGGAGCACGCATGGAGGGTTCCGGCTGTTTCACCGTCGTCACGAAATGATTTCCAGGACAAGTGGTCTCTGATTCGCACAAAACATGTGTCAGTGTCTGGCACCACATTTTACAGACATTCTAACGCCAAGGTAAAAGATTTTTTTTATTGCCGAAGGGACGAGTTCAGCTAAAGTTTGCTCGAGAATTGTGAGGCTTTGCACATTTCCGCTGTCATTTAAAATTACTAAGGTGGTTTTATCCTGACTGCTTGCCATACTAACGCATCCAACTTCAGCTTTCAAAGAGTGAACACGGTAAAGCTTCATTCGTTTGCAGTTTTATGCATCATCACGAACACCCCTAATACACTTTCATTTACAAAGTACGCACCCCTTCCATATCGTCCAAAAGTGCATAGACAGCTGATTTCACAGATCGTGATCATTGGAAAGTTATATCCAATCGAAGTATATGAAAGTGCAACCACAGAATAGGCTTTATGAATGGCTAACTATAAAAGTTTCTCCCAATCCGATATCCAATAGCATCAAGGTAGTGTGCTCTTCTCAAACTCTTTGGTGGTAATCTCAACCAATCAGGCAGACATCACAAGTTGTACATTTTATTGGAAGATTTGGAACGCACCGCAACAACATAAAAAAAACATTTTGACCATATACCGCGCTGTTTTCGAGTTCACCAACCATTCACACCGCACTTTGGTTTTCATACAACCACATGTCTTTGCGTGTATCATTATACGAGCCTGACGCCCAATAGAATTCTTTAATTACTGCGGTGCCAACCTTATTGGATGATTTTGATTGCCAATACTGTCCATTGCATCCGAGGGAAACAACAAATGAACTCAAAGCGTCGGCATAAACCAAAACGCACCAGTAATCATCAGGCATCCCTTACATGGCCATCAATAAACTCAAAATCAGCCACGGCACCTATGTATCCTACCGCGGCTGCAATTTCTAAGCAGCCACATTGTTCCTAAGAGTGGTCCGGACCACTCTTAGAATTTTCTCTCAGCCATGCTGTTTTTACGCACATTTTTGCTTCGTGAATCCACTTACGAGCACTTTTCGGTGACGTAAGCAAATATAGCAACTGCGTCACCATCGCTGGCATGTTTCCGGGTAGTCACAGCGCGCTTTATTTGCAGCGGCCGATGTGATAACGATGGCCTCTTACGACGTTTTTTCGTTTCGTGAATCGACTTACGCAACAAAATTTCTCTTGCGCAAAAATGTTTTCGTAAGTGAGCTTTGTGAATCCGGGCCCTGGTTACTTCAGTCTGGTGGTTCGGCTCTGCGATTTTTACCTGTCCTAAGTAAACGTAGTCTCTTATAACTTCAAGTGCACTATTACCTATCTCGAAGTGCTGTTCTTTTCCGAGGTTGTTGTACATTAGTTTCGTTTTCTGTAAGTTTTTATAAAACCTGCTTTTCTGCTCTCTTTGTCGAACTCCATAATCATGAGTTGCAATTCGTCCCGGGAGTTACTCAGCAATGCAATGTCATCGGCGAATCGCAGGTTGCTAAGGTACAATCCATCAATTCTTTCGCCTAACTGTTCCCCTTCTAGGCCTCTGAAACCTCTTGTAAGCCGCGGTAAATGACATTAGGGAGATTGTATGCTGCTGTCTTACACTATTCTACGACGATATGCTTACGATTATTCAAATTACACAATGGTGTTGATATACACAATTACACTTGTCTCGACATGCGGATTTGAAAGCAACGGTTAGGCGATGAAATGGGTGCGAAGCGACAGAGGTCAGACGATGACCCCGAGTACCCACAAAAGGATAATAATATAGAAGCGGAAAGACACAGCGGCTGCAGACATGCCCCGAAGTGATAGATTGATTTGATTTATATGTGAGGTTTACCGGCCCAAAACCACCTTATGATTATGAAAGACGGCATAGTAGAAGGCTCCGAAAATTTCGACCACGGTGAGTTCTTTAACGTGCACCCTATTTTGAGCAGACGGGCCTACAACATTTCCGCCTCTATAGAAAATACAGCCGCCGCCACCCAGATTCGATCCCGCGACCTGCGGGTCAGCAGCCGAGTACCTTAGCCACTTGAACACCTCGGCGGGGCAAAAGAATGGAAGACGTACGCCAATAATGACGCGCCCGTAGACTTATGAGAGGTGCGAAAGCCTGGTTTCAGCTCAAAATTCTGTCTCTGGAGATTGGGCACACGCATCGTATCTGTGTCTGTCTGTGGTGAGTTCACTTGGACGTCTCTGCACTAAGCGTGAGCGAAAAAAATCGCGATATGCCCAAGAAGTGAACAATGCAGAGTGGGGTGAAATGCTGAAGAGTTTCATTGATAAACCATGAACCATCCGCGACTATCACCACTGCATCAAAAAACACGGGCCAAACACTTTATATATTTATACAAAAATGTTATTCGCAAGTGGTAGCTATAAGTCGCTTCCGTTATACCTTCTTTATAGCGGTTTAATGATCGGTGAAGTGGTGAATCAGTGATGGGGTGCAGTGGAATGTTTGCAAGGGCGAAGTAGTGGGCAATTTGCAAAAGTGGACCTATAGGCGCTAACGTACCAACTAGGTATGGACAAAGTGCGACAATCTATGGTTCTTAAACGTGCACCTTAATAGAAGTACACGAGCAGTTTGCATTTCATATTGGCTACTTCTCAACAGTATTTGCTCCATGGCCCGTGAAGTGGTGGATTGGTGATAGGGCGTAGAGGGATGTTTGCAAGAACCAAGTAGTGGGTAGTCGGCAAAGGTGGAACTACAGGTGGTCATGTACATACATACAAGGAATGAACAAACCAAAGCCCTTAGGAGCTTTGTCCTTTAAAAATAGTCACCCAAGTGCGGCGTACAATTGGTTAACCAGTGAAAGCTAAAACGTGTGGCCCCGGTGTTCAGTAGTTGTTTCAGCCCGACACTGCACTGAAGTCTTTCACAAAAATTGGTTACTTGTTCGTACTTCTTATTAAGGCTAGACACAAGTTTGGCTTGGGTTTACCACGGTGTTTTTTTGTCACGTGCCGCACATTTTCCCTCCCAAGGCGACGGTCATGAAGGAGTGCAATGAGGGATTCAAGGCAAACCTAGCTAAGAGAGGGCAGTATCTCAGATGAAAGCTGGAACGTGCATTGCCTGAATACGACCCATAAGCTACCATAGTATTCTTTAAAATCGTCGTGTTTTGCTGTTTCACGACTTTCACGAAATATTACAAGCTTTCCCTTTTAAAAGTAAAATAAAACCTTTAGTTGCTTTTACCGTGAGAGCTGATGTTACGTCAATCCTTAAGGTGCCGCACAGTTATGACAGCGTTGTAGACGTGCCTGGCAACTTCACTAAAATATGAAGCCAAGTGACGGAAAAAGTTTTAAAAAACCAATATTCACAATAAAGTATATATTCTATTTAAAGCTAATTTATTTAGGCACATGCGAGCGTTATACAGCATTTCGTATTTCATGTTGATTTTCATAATTGAAAATTTCATGAAAAGTATGCCTCAATGAAAAATTTTTATTTTTTGCAGACATATAAAAGCTTTGGCCTGTGCAATGAACCAAAAGAAATGAGACTATAAATAGTTGAAAATTAGTCATCAGTAACCAAAAAAGTGCGCACTAACACCATGGACACCTTCGTATAACAGGCAGCCGCTGTAAGTATTGTGGCCATATTTTGCTTATTTAGTTGTATTGCACACCTACTAGTGTGATAAAAAAGTGTGCCAAATTTTGATGAAAAATGTTAATTATCAAACGAGCTATAAGTGTTCGCGTACGGAACAATATTGGTATTATATGGTTTGACAAACTTGAAAAATATGTTATGAAACAGGTGCAGTGTTTACACAAGATACTCAAGAGATCTTACATGTTCATTAATAATAGGATCTTCTATCTTGGACATTACTACTCTGTGGGTCTTCTCTAGGAGCAACTCTGATTTATTTTTACCTTGTATTGCAGCAAAAGTGGCATGTCGGGGTGCTGTTACGGTGCAATGCTGATCGTTTGTAAAACATGCTTTTCTAGTGCAGGGGCAGGCTCGATCCCATTTTTTTTCGACATCAAATGTGCTTATGTTGCCATTACTGAAATTACTCATATTGTCAAATAAATAAATTTATTAGTTTATAGGCTCACACGAGTGTCTTCGAGTGTTAAAAATACATCTGTCGCGTTATGCGTTCGCCTGGTGAAAAGATTATGACTTATGACTAAAAGTAATGTGTTGGCATCACTTTTAAAGCGTTAATACACGTTTTTTGTTGATAGGGGTACTATAAAACCAATACAACCTAATATCATGCTAATCCTTTGATTGACACAAAATGGGCACTCAGTTGCAGTTTTGTCGGTGGTAGGTGGTGGAACATTTTTGCTTGTATCTTGGAAATAAACTGCGTAGAAGGAAGGCTTATTTGGAAAAATAGTGAGAGCTGAATTGAGCATTCTGCATAACCAAAAACCGGAAACATTATGTTGAGAAAAAATTCGTCTTTTCCACTTGCTGTCATACCCCGAAAACCACGCCAATTCATGTACGGTAAGAAGATGATGTGCTTCGTTATTTTTGCTCAAAATCACAAAACGCATCATAGACATGTTCTTTCTGACTGCTGTCAGGTGACTTAGATTTCGACAATACGGAAGATCTGCACCAATGCTACGTCTTGGAAATTTTCCTATTTCTCTGCGCACTGTATATGAGTGTATTGGGCGAATAATACTTTTAGTGTATCAGCTGTGTTTAAAAAAATAATGCGTTATTGTTGTTGCCATAGTTAGGCAATATACCTCTTGAGTGTTTTGTACAAGTGCTCTCAGGTCAATACTAGACCAATCACTGCCAGTATAGACAGCAATAGCGCTTCGAGGTATATGTGCTGCACTTTAATGTCGGGTTTTTCTGTCGATCCCACGTGACACTGATCGATACAACTGTTAATGAGTTTGTGGAAATCAAGGATGACATGATGCAGGTCGGCTGAGAAGTTTTTATGCAAAAAGACAGAATCTGGTCTTTCATCAAACATGAATCTCCATGCTATTGACCGAATCGATAGAGATCGTAAATGGTAAGGGCCCCTGTATACACAATCACAACGCAAAACGAAGACATCGTACCAAGGTTTAGTGAGCATCATTTGAAAATTGTTGTGTTTTCTTCTAATGAAGCACAGTTACTAAAATTTTGGCCAGCGAAATGACCGTACCTACATGTGCTTTGATCTGTATCTATTTTGTTTAAACTGCAGAAAACTTGTTTACGGCTGCTTGTGCATGTCTTTATTTGTTTAGGTCATATCTGCTGCATCATTTGTTTCAGTGAAATAGGCACTGTAGCATTCCGCTGCAAACCCTAATGTGTTATGTGGTAGCCGTGGTAGTCACGTTTTGCATTAGGATATAAAATACATCGTGACTAATTTTGCTATCAAGATAAAAGAAAGGGCTGTGGCAAAGTTATAACGCATGATTAGTATATAACTATACGTAAGAGAGTTCATTAGCATGGAGATACAAATAAGGTTAGCAGCATAAAAGAGGGACGTGGTAATCAGAACAGCCTGAGTGCATTTGTCTGCAAAAACAAATAGTCTCTCCGTACTTCCGAAAAACGTGGCTCTCAATGCTTTGAGAAAGGGTGAATGCAGTGGAGAGTGCACCCTTTTCGTGGAGATGCCGTGTAATATCAAAGTAAAGTGCGAGATGCAGCGCAATCATTTGTCAGATCTCTCGTACAGTGGAAACCGATAACATGCGTTGCACGAATCAGAAATCTTGATATGTCACTTCAAAATCAGCACAACATTACGAGGTGGAAGTAAATGATACCGTACATGGCTTCCATGTCATGATTATCATATTTGAATGCGTTGTTTACCTACGTCATCTATTTACGTCACGTGATACCAAATTGAGTATATGTGGAGCTATTGTGAAAGCATTGAAGAGGAAACTTGGGTTAGGCAAAAGTCGGATGTATGCACTAAGGGACAAAGAAGGCAAAATAACTTCCAATATGGATAGCAGAGTTAAAATAGCGGAGGAGTTTTACACAGATCTGAAGAGTAGCCGAGACAACCACGACCTTATTACTATAAGAACTAGCAGTAAGCCAGATTACACCCCACTAGTACTGATAGAAGAAGTCAGAAAAGCTTTGGAGAGCATGCAAAGGGGCAAAGCTGCTGGTGAGGATCAGGTAACATCAGATCTGCTGAAAGATGAAGGACAGATTGTGTTAGAAAAACTAGCCACCCTGTTTACGAGGTGTCTCCTGACGGGAAGAGTACCAGAGTCTTGGAAGAACGCTAACATCATCTTGATACATAAGAAAGGAGATGACAAGGACTTGAAGAATTACAGGCCGATCAGCTTGCTCTCTGTAGTATACAAGCTATTTACAAAGGTAATTGCTAACAAAGTAAAGAAAACATTAGAATTCAATCAACCAAAGGAACAAGCAGGATTTCGAACAGGCTACTCAACAATTGACCACATTCATACTATCAATCAGGTAATAGAAAAATACTCAGAGTATAACCAACCACTATACATCGCCTTCATAGATTACGAAAAGGCGTTTGATTCAGTAGAAATATCAGCCGTCATGCAAACACTGCGGAATCAGGGCGTAGATGAAGTATATATAAACATTCTGGAAGAAATCTACAGGGGATCAACTACTACCATAGTGCTTCATAAAGAAAGCAACAGAATACCAATCAAGAAGGGTGTAAGGCAGGGGGACACAATTTCCCCAATGCTATTTACCGCGTGCTTACAGGAGGTTTTCAGAAGCCTAGAATGGAAACAGTTAGGGATAAGAGTCAATGGAGAATACCTGAGTAACCCGCGCTTCGCCGATGACATTGCATTGTTGAGTAACTCGGGGGACGAATTGCAACTCGTGATTACGGAGTTAGACAAGGAGAGCAGAAAGGTGGGTCTTAAAATTAATCTGCAGAAAACGAAAGTAATGTACAACAGCCTTGGCAAGGAGCAGCGCTTCGAGATAGGTAATAGTGCACTTGAAGTTGTAAAAGACTATGTCTACTTAGGGCAGGTAATAACCGCAGAGCCGAAACACGAGATTGAAGTAACTAGAAGAATAAGAATGGGGTGGAGCACATTCGGCAAGCACTCTCAAATTATGACAGGTAGATTGCCACTATCCCTCAAGAGGAAGGTATATAACAGCTGTATCTTGCCAGTGCTTAGCTACAGAGCAGAAACCTGGAGACTTACAAAGAGGGTTCAGCTTAAATTGAGGACGACGCAGCGAGCAATGGAAAGAAAAATGGTAGGTGTAACCTTAAGAGACAAGAAGAGAGCAGAGTGGATTAGGGAACAAACGGGGGTTAAGGATATCATAACTGAAATCAAGAAAAAGAAATGGACATGGGCAGGGCATGTAGCGCGTAGACAGGATAACCGCTGGTCATTAAGGGTAACTGACTGGATTCCCGGAGAATGGAAGCGGGTTAGGGGGAGACAGAAGGTTAGGTGGGCAGATGAGATTAGGAAGTTTGCGGGTATAAATTGGCAGCAGCAAGCACAGGACCGGGTTAACTGGCGGAACATGGGAGAGGCCTTTGTCCTGCAGTGGACGTAGTCAGGCTGATGATGATGATGATGGAGCTAGCGAAACGGCCACGAGCACGCTATGGGCGTGGTATGTTGTCACACTCTCAGATGACACACGTGTCAGGATCATCATGTTCGCACCTGTCATAAATTGTCATTTATTGACGTCATGTAACACCAAATTTGGTATATGTGGAGCTAGCGAAACGGGCGCAAGCGAATCATGGAGGGTCCAATATACTCCAATGTAGCGTTGACGCACGCGCTCGCTGGGCACAGTGACGTTACATCAGCACAATGCGAACACTTTATAGTATACGCCAGGCACGACCAGTGTTCGTTGGCGCGGCTTGTCAGCGACCAGCACGAAATGCGACATGCTGAGTTTTCCGCTGATGCGTTACCCAGACAACACTGGATCTCCCTTTTTTGTCACGGAGGGACACCGGACGTGCTGAACTCCATGCATCAAAGCCACGTAGCGCAGCGCGCTCTTGCGAGTATAGGGCAGGACCGGCACCTAGAGTTGCAACGCCGGCGTGGCACGATGAAATGAACGCCGGCCAACTCGCGCACCGCGTCACGTCGAAATGTATACGCGCCTTGACTCTAGCATGCAGTCATGTTCCCACATGATACGCATCTCATGATTATCATCTTTGCACCAGTCACATACCTTCATCAATCACTGGCGTCAAGTGATACCAAATTTGGCATATGTGAAGCTAGCTAGTGAGATGCGTGTCTTGTAACAACATGACTACATATTACGCATCATGAGCGCAGTATGTAGTCATGTTGTTACATTACACGCATCTCATGGTTATTATGTTTGCACAAGTATCACACCTTCATCATCGATTCGCGTACTACAATACCAAATTTGGTATAGGAGACGGTAGCGAAACGGCCGCGAACGCATCATGGGCGTGGCATGTAGTCACGTTGTTACATGACACGCATGTCATGACGATCATGTTTGCACCAATCACATACCTTTGTCGTCCATTCACGTAATGCAATACCCAATAGGTATATGAGACCCTAGCGAAACGGCCGCGAATGCATCTTGAGCGTGGCATGTAGTCATGTTGTTACATGACACGCACGTCATGATTTTCATGTTAGGGTCTGCTGCTAGTGTTCACCGTGCAATCATGCTATACCATACCAATTTTGCATAATGCTATGTGAACTAAACCACCACAAGAGCTGCAGGGCCATGAAATGTATATCATGACATTAGTACACACATGTCTTGATTTTCTTGTTATGACTAGTTAAATACCTTCTTCATACAGTCATATTATGCCATGCCAAGTTTGGTATCGATACTATTATCGAAACGTCCAGGAGATCTAAAAGTCGTAGGCGGCTAGATAGATACGCTCAAAGTCGCCGATGTTCGCCAGGAAATGCTTTGCATTTAAAATAAAAGCACAGAAAAGTGCGTAGGCACACACAAGATATCGCCTGTCATTTAGCAAAAGGCCTGTATCTAAACTATCACTTGTAATATTGTAACGTACACATCAGGGTAATAAACTATCGTTGGCATTTGGCATATGAGGCCACAACAGATCAAGAGCTCAAAGGCATGTTTTCAATGATTCAGAATAAGATGTAATGTTTATCTTCTGGGGAAAGGATTAAAACGCTTGCGATTTAAGGGTGTGCTGAAAAATACCAGATAGTGGGATGGGTATTGTGGCGTTTGTGCAAACTAAGGTCTGGGTTTAAGTATATATATATATATTCGTCCTACAGTCCCATAAGCATGAAGTGGATAAGAAATTTCCTATTCCTTTGACGGGCTGGAGAAATTGGCAAAGTTTTCTATTGAGTCTATAGATGCTAATATCTGCCCTAAGACTATGTAGCAAGCAAAGTCGTCAGGTCGGTAAGAGAAAAACAACCGAAATAATAATCCTGGTCACTCCCTCTTACAATTACTTCGGGTACTGAGGCTGTTGCAATAAAACGCTAGAAAAAAATAAATATATAAAATGAAAGCCATGAATTCGGCAGACCCCACGTACCTGTAAATCGACGTTTTCGAAGCATGCGGAGGGAAGATGACCTTGTTTCAATTTTTGTCATTGAGCGACACCTCATGCAATAACGCTAAGTATTTGTACAAATGTTGCGCGCACAAACATATGTAGAAGAGTTGCATATGTTTGTATAACCAGTTGTTTGCACTTGAGCAACGATGCCAACTAGAACATGCGTATTAGTAACACCAGAAGCTAATGTGAAGCGCAGATGCCCGCGAGCATGCTGACCTTGAACACTGCTACATAAATCTATTTCAGCATATGGCAACGTAACAATATTGACGTTAATCCTTCGTGACGGCTGCATGAAATGAGTACATATGTAATGTTTATAAAATTGGATAGAGAACCCCGCAACCACCATTGACGTTTAGCGAAGATTAGTGCCTATTCGAAAAGGTGTTCCGAGACCTGGCGTACTTGTGTAGTAAAATGCTTCATTGTCACGCAGAATGCTTGGGGTAGATTCCAGCTGGGACCCTGACATTTTTTTCCTTGCACTTGTCGGGTTGACGCTACCGATGAAGGGCGTTTCTTAAAGCTCGCGCGTTGACGTGGCCCATGTGTGTTTTAGTATCAATCCCTATATTTATAAACGCTCCTCGACTTGAACTTGACTTGAAACCGCCTTACATGCATTGCGTTTGAAACAAGTTTGCGCGTTTGTGTTGCTTCACCACCACCTAAACACAGCTTGTTTGAAAAGCGTTTGTGCGGCATTGAAGTTGGAGGCAAGTCAAGTTCAAGTCAAGCAGCGTTCTTGAATGGACACCCCCAAACACTTATTTGGGGGGTGCCCACGCAGCCAGCCCTTCCCATCGTTCAGGCGGCCTCACTTTGGCGATTCGCTGGTGCTCTATAATTTGTCGCTGGCGATTTCTACTACAGTTATTCTGAACTTGATAGTGAACAACCAAAGGTAGAGGGAAACTGTGAATCGTAGTAGCAATTATTCACTCTGTATTGTTCGCTTGCTGAGCTACAATAATCACAAAATATGTTGCATGCCACTGTTCAGATGCCATGCCACTAAAGGCGAGGTTTTCTGCTTTGCACGAGCACGACTACTTGATCTTCTACGGCCGTGGCAAAAACAGTGTTCACAAAGCTGTTCGTGCATGCCTTCACACCGCAGCACACGATGGCCCTGACGTTCAAAAAATATTTTCCTTCAATAGACGCCACACACGTGTTTCTCAACACGCAGTGTAGGAAACATACGAGAGTCAATGACCTCTGCAAATCCTTGACGACCCGGTGGCTGCAGCCGAAAATACTGCGCAACTCGAAGTGACGGGCACGCCTGCAGCGGCTGCCGGCGTGCCGTCTGCATGATCTACCAAACGACATTCATGTTGGGCTTGCACTAGTACCCTCTCTAGGTGGTGAAAGTTGCGAATATACACTGGCCCTTGATACGCAGAAAAAGTACAGACGCCAGACCGGGACTGCATCACGCCCAATCAATAGAGTGACAACGCTAATAAATGAGTCGGTGCCCACGCCTAAACGCCAAGCACGCCCACCACCCACTTTAGGACGGCTGCCTAAGCCACTCCTTTCAGAAGATGATTACGAAGTAGTTTTTCGTCCGCATGAAGCCACCAACCTGACTAACGTCGGACTGGCGATCGTTGTGAAGACCTTATGTATTGCCCCCAGCATCGAAAATCGGCCGGCACTGAAACAAGACCAGGTGAGAACTCATCCCATCAAACATACCAACATAATCAACACACCGAACTGCGTACGCGTTGAGGCCTATCGCAAGATAACGCCCCTGAAGCACGAACCAAACGCACTTAGCGTACTTGTGACGGTGTATGTCCCCGCTACTGACAACTAAGTGAGGGGTATAACATAGTGAGACAAGACTACATCAGGCTGAAGAAGCAAAAGAGACAGTGAGAAAGACGACGTGGTTTTGGGGTGTGGGGGTGCTCTCACATGACATCACGACTTACACTTGGCGTCGTGTAAATATATCTCTACCATCGCCTCGGTTCTTGCGTGCTCTCCCGTAACAATATAAAGCATAAAGCCATGAAGATGACCAGGCAATATATAAGGAAGTTTCGGGCAGGAACCCTGACCCACCGGTGGTGAAATCAAGAACTATGCGCAAACAGATTGCTTCGTTATTACTTTCACCAGAGACAAACTACCCAACTATGTAAAATACCTCGTCCTTAGTTTTGAAGTGTTTTGTTACTGAGTGAGACTTGAAGCTTGTTTCAACTGTGGGATGTTGGGACACTGACTTGATGCTTGTCGTAAACCACTACAATCAAGATGCCGGCTGTGCAGAAAAGAACACGCAATGCCACCTGAGGCAGGTGCTTATTTTGAAATAAAAACACGTTTTAGTGGTCCACCTCAGGTTAGCCCTCTTCAACTTACTTGCCACAAGCGGAACGTGTGACGTCATTGTTGCCGTGCACAAGGTTGCCTGGCTTTACTGCCCAGCAGAACAAAAATAGCCGGAGTCAGAGCAGCAACAATTGTCACTGAATAATTTGCTGCCATTGCCTGTGAGAAGCAGACGTGTTTAGTTCAATTGGGCCCCACAAGGTGACACGACCTGTCCAGTTTACACAGGCGAAATTTTCACTTTTGAACCACTCGCAACAATTCCTGAAATAATGTCCGGCGGATTTTTTTATGAATTAAGCAGAAATTAGCAAGCAGCATTTTACGTCTCTTGATGCAAGGAAGGTTTTTTTTTCATTTAGTGCACCTAGTTTTATTACTAGTGAATAATTGCAGGCTGTACCTCCGACGCATGCGGGATCATTTTAGGAAGGTCCTATCACCACCCATGTTTTCACGTGCACTTACCTTGGTTTTTCAGTAAGGGGGGCACTGCTGTTGATAATATTTTGATTTTACACGTTTTATACATTCAATTTTCCCTCTCGCGTAAATTTTTATTTGACTTTGTTGAAGTTTCAAGTTTATTATTATTGTTGAAGTAAAATACATAAAATGAAGGAAACGTTTCACATACCAGGGCCCCAAAGTCCGTCAACTGTAGGGAGACCCACGATAAATAAAGCTTAGAAAAATAGCAATGGCAAATGGCAAGACTAAATAGTATACCAGAACAATGTTACACAGCACGGTGTATAGCAACACAACAAAACGAATATACATAGTAATAGATACAACTACAACACAAGTGCTGTATCACAAATCAGAAAAAAACTTCATAGAATAAATTCTGATATTAGTGGACATAATTTCAAAGTTTTTTTATTGTTTTGAAGTAAGCTGAAGTCCTCATAGTTGTTGGAATAAATTTCCCTAATAAAATTACTGTGAACGACGATGATTTGATGCCGTAATGAATGCGAACTCGAAGTAGTAGTAAACTTCCTTCTACTGCAAAGCGAGTGGGGTTAGTGCTTTTTAAAGACGATAGCCTTTCTTGTGAACCTTTGTCGGAAAAATTTTAGTCTGTCTGTCTGTCTGTAATATTATCTGTTTGTGCGCCATTAACGATACCTCAAACGACACCAAACAGCCCACCCCATCCGCGGCGGCCACCAATATTGCTCAAGATTCAGCATTCATAGTTGTGCGAATGTCAATTAAAAAGCAATTATTGCGTATTCTGAGCCGCCACAACAGCGCGTCGATGTTGAATGTGTGCCTTTATACTATAAAAAGCACGCACAAGTAACCATAAGAACTGTAGCCCTTATCGCGCTGCTCTGACAGTGCAACGCGATGCTCAAAAAGGTGTTTGCAATGCTTTGTTAAGACGGCACGGTGGTGGCACCTGCCCGTCATTTTGCATTCCACACTTATCACCTCTAAGAGAGGTGCGCATCCTTCTCCGCGGGCGCGCACCCCTTCGTTTTCGAAGACAACTGCCAGATGACGCTCGTGTCTAACTTGCCTTGATGCGCACGTTCTCCTCCGTACATGCTCGAGGCACTCCAACGCAGCACCTCCATAGTACCATTCACCAATTTTCTTGCGCAGAGCATCCAATAAACGTTTTGTTTACTCTCTTCAGACGCAAGACTGTCGTCTTTCGACGACATTTGCAGTGCAAGATGCAGATTCGGGGTCAATTGTTTAGTACGTCAAAGTTGATGAGATCGAAATGGCACCACTCACGCCATTTGCACTATTCAACGTACTTTAGTATCCATTAAACACTGTGCCGTTATCCTCATGAATAGATAATGCATAATTTAGAGAGGACAGCAAGCATGTTGGTTTTCAGGTGTTGTACAAATAATATATTATACTTTGATACTAAATTTTGAACACAATGGTACAGTAATGCATACCTTGATGTGAAATTTCCTTGGATATCACTTCTATTTCATCATAACAAAACTTTTCGAAATGAACATTCATGTTGCATTAGTTATGGTATATTGCCACGTTCTTAGAAATATCTTTTTATTTTGATGGCTTTGTGTTGGCACTGAAGTGGCTGTTTAAAAACAAAATTTGGGTATGTTAGACAAAAAGTGCAAGTCGTCACAATAAATTACAGAAATTATTCATAATATGCACCTCTCCCACCCCTTTATTGTGGGAACAATAATAAATACCGATCCTCTGACACAAAATGAAAATCACGTGGCAGTGATGTAGCTGTACAATTGGGCAATGCAATGAACTGGAATATTTGCACTATAATATTGCAGAAACAGTGTTAAATCTAAAAATCGTAACTTGTCATGTGAGAATGACAAGTAACGCGTTTTGGATTTAATACTATTTTTAGCTCACAGCACATCTGTTGGTGTTATGAAAAACGTGCACAAAAACCTTTACTTCCTTTTTCTTCCGCTCACAGCAAGTTAGTTGAGTGAGGCATAGCACGAACCTGTCTTGAGAATTCCTTAAATAGGTCGTGCGTCCACAACATCACTCCGAGCTTCAAAGCTCAAGTTTCCCGGCTCAAGGCTTCGGGTTTTCCGGAGGCGTTTATCGCTTCTGCTGCTGAGACTATCCGGCGGACTAATAAGGCAGAGCAGAGGCAGCAACAGAATCTGAGCAACACGGATACTGAGCGTGAAAGGATAGCCGTGATTCCATACAAACACCAAATATCACACAGGCTCATGACAATCAAAAAATGTGTTGCAGTTCGTGTCCTGTTCTCTGCACCGTACAAAATATTCAGCCTCACCAAATCTACAAACCCCCTGAAAACGCAGTCATCAGCGGAATGCAGAGTTCAGCATAGACACAGACATGCGACATTCTCCCGGGAAGTTGTCTATAGGACCCCCCTTTCGTGCGGTGCTTGTTATGTCGGAACGACCAGAAGGTGTCTTAACCTTCGACTGAGAGAACACGCTAACAATGTTAAAAACGGCAAAGACGGTTTTCGTGCTCAGCATTGCACTGAGTGCAACTGTGTGCCCCTTTTCAAGGACACAGCAACGCCGTACAAGCACAAGGATGAGCGTACTCGAGTTCTCGTCGAGGCCGCGCAGGCGGCACGCGAACAGGTGTCATGCATTAGCAAGCCCTCCGTGTCTCTGTCCAAAAAGGAACTAAGGTTCTTTGAAGGTTTCGGTGTGCGCAAGTAGACATATTACCTTTGCGTTTCTGTTTCGCTTCCTTATAGACTTTTTTTGCCTTTTTCTTTGCTTTCGTTTTTTTATCTTACTCATGTTTTGCTTTTTGTGCTATATCGTTTTTGTCACATGGTTACTGTCTCCTCTATATCTTTCCGTGCTCTGCGCAATAAACTCAGCTGGAAGTTAGCGCTCATGTGCTTCGTCTCTTTCTTGTCTCAGTGTCATCGTTTTGTTCTCGCGCTCTAACTATTGTCATGCCATACTAACTAGCCGAAGTTGCCATACTTCTAACTCAATGTTTACATTGAAATAAAGCGGCGTAGCTCAAAGAACATTTTAATACAGTAGATTTCTTCAATAAATATGGCTGTATAAACAGACGTCAACACAACACAAAAATAAAACAGGTTGTATGTAGCCACCACCACCAAAAACTAGAGCTTTCTAGATGGCCAGTGCAGTGGCGGTTACTGACACATTGGCCTCCTGCGTTGCACCCAGTGTATTGGTGGTAGTGGAAGTGAACTTATTAAAAGTTGTTGGTCTTTGTCAAAACTTGTGAACCTAATGGCTTCAGAAGAAGCTGTGCTGAAGTTGCATGTTCCAGTTCTAGATGCTTCTGTGCAGCCTTTGTTTTCAGTTCCTGTTAGGACAAGGTCTTTACCACACTGCTTCTAAAATTAGGACGACTTGATATATAATCACTGCCTTACGAGAACTTGGTGTTTTGTGCGTGACGCCTATTCTGCCCCTGTTCGCATTTACTACACTGTTTTACCATGAAGAATTGCAAATGTCAAAGTAGCATTATTGAAATGCACGACTTAAAATTAGTTTGGTATCTTAATTTGTGTAATCTTTTGTTTTAGCATTCCCACTGAGTCATACTGGGCCGTTTAAAGTATTCAGCTCCATTCAAATTCACAACGTTCATTTAGTAGTGAATATTTATATCCAGGTCGTCTGCTGCAAGAGTTCCTCTCCCGGACAAACACACTCTGCAGTCCACGCATGATGACATTCAACCTGCATCAAGTGCTGCACCTTGCAGTTTCCGTAAAAAGATTCGGGCCACTATGGGCACATTCTGCTTTTGTCTTCGAAAGCGGCAAAAGAAGACTGCTGAAGACAATCACGGGAGCAAAAGGGGTGCCAAGCCAGGTTGTAGAGAGGCTCGTGATGTTCCAGCAGCTGCATCTCGTCACAAAACTATGGTCCTTTGAAACTAAGGTGAAAGATTTCACCTGTTCTCTCTTTGGCTATCCAAAACTTTGGCAGTGACATATATTGACTTAGTATCATTGTTTGGAAATCCTGATCCTTCACCTGAGTTGACAGCAAAGGAAATCAGTGCTTTGCACTGAGTGTTTATGTCTGCAAGTGCTTTCTGTGAACGTTTTCGTTTTGCCTTCTAGGAAACAATTATGCAAAGCAGGCATTATAAAATGACAAAAAGGACGTTGCACTAAGCAGCATTTTGCGCACTGCTAAAGATGAATAATTTGTCATCGACAAGATTGTAGTTGTGCAGAATTTCTCACACAATCCTGAAAAAATAATTCTTTTGTGCAAGAAAATAGTATGCACTGAAACTAATGTCAAGCTGCCTGGCCACATTAAAGAGTATTTTTTTCTCATTTGTCTCATCTATCTGTGTTGAAGGTTACGGATATTGTTGCATCTTGTTTGTTACTTGTATTTCAGCTAATGAAAAAATGTATGTGTGGTTTGTTAAGCTCGATCTAACGAGGCTGATGCCTTATAGGATATGCCATAGCAATTTCTAGAGAAAAAGTGCTGAAGGGACATTAAAGGAAAATACAGTTGAATCTCGCAATAACCAAATCGGCAGGAAAGCGAAAAAACTAGCTCTTGCGGGAACTTATATGGCAGGAGAAAGCGACAGAGCAGAGGAAATTGACTAAAAATCATTTTATTGTAAAAATTGTAATTGCACAATGTATCAACCTTTTCTGCTGTTCACAAAACTACGCGAACAACGCTTTGTCTACGTCCGGGAACACTGCAGCCACCCTGGTTTGGCTTCTAGCTCCCATGCCGTTTTGAAGCATACCAATAATGGCGGCCTTTTTTTTGCCCTCCGTTCTTGCTGCCCTTGATGATTGTGGACAGCGAGTTGGACGAGATGCTGCATTCTTAATGACGTACATTCTTTCTCTACCCTTTTCTATCTGAATGATAATTGCAGTCTTATTTTCTAGGGTGATGAACTTCCGCCCTTCCATTGGAGCAGGCAATTTTGTGGGCAGACAAATCGGCTTTCACGATCGCTTCATGCAATTTACGTTGCACTAAGTATACACAGTGACTGCTTCCGCTCCATACACGCGACGAAGTGCGGCAGCAATAGGAACGCAAAGCCAACAAATCTAGTGAACCACAACTTACTGCAGTGTACGAAGCTCCATGTGGATGCCAATTTCGCTACCTAGTTCACAATAACGAGTCAGCATAACAAGCGGGTTTTTCCGCGCCAGTTTATTAATGTATTACCACAGGACCAATGCAAAGTCGCCGCAGATTCTTGCGGTTTTTACTTAAAGATGTAGTTACTGCTAATTAAACGCATCTTTGGCTTGGGCACTCTGCAGCGGCCCGTAGCGATGAACGAATGATCATCATCATGAACGCCAGCTTCTCTTTTTTGTAAACAGTCATGGTGGCGGCTGCCTATGTGCACTGTGGTCATAGTTTTTTTGCAATTCAAATGTATCACTCATGCATTTGAGCAGTTTATCAATGCGAGTAGGGTCACGACAGGAAACTATATGCACACTTGTTTTCTGAGAATTTCATTATTCGGGGACTCCTGTTGAATCATGTTTCGTATTTGTGAGTCATGAAATGCATTGACTTCCACGTGCGTTTACAAATTGTTTGATTCGTCGCAGTGAGAATTCGGTTCCCTCAAAACTTAGTTATTGCGTGTTTCGACGGTACATCAACTCAGCCTGCACTTCTGAAGTGCCATTCCAGAAACCTGGAGGTGCTTGTTTCATAAAAAAAGCTTAGTTTGGAACGAAACCAAGGTTTGGTAGTTTGCATGCTATTACCTGAACTCAAGCAGTCCATGCTTATGAAAGAACCTGTGATGCAGTATTTGCTGCCCGCATGTTTGGTTTTCTGGCCTTTCCTGTTTGAAATATTCCGGGAAAATTGTACCTGAACCAAAAAGACTGAAGTATATCTCTTGTTATGCATTATTTTGTATGCTCTTCTGTCTATTGCTACTTGAATGATATTGCAATGTCTTTCGCTGATATGTTCATTACAATTAGGCACTTATATTTGGGCAAAGCTGTGTAGTGTCGGCATTCTACTTGCGATCTGGGTGTCAGCACTGGTGCATGGCTGCCTTTTTTGTTTCATTGTCCAGAAGCCATTTGGTTAGCCATTGTTTATCTGCTTGTTCACAGAAATACAACTCGATAGGCTAGTGTATCCCATGAAATCTGTATGTGCAGCCAGCACACGTATTCAGTATCAGACAAAAGGTTCGTGTCTTTTGAGGGGACGTGGCGAAGTCACGTTATGACTGCTTTTGTTAAGTGTTGAGGTGTCCCACTTCATGCCTTAAGATTGGCTTCGAGGCATGAACTGGGACACTTCACAGAAGCAGCCTTTAGTATATTATGTAGCTTTAATGCAGCCAGCCGGTCTGAGAACTGGCTAACCTCCCTGTCCTTCCTCTTTACATCCTTTTCATCCTCCTTTATTACTGCAGTTTCATTTTTGAACAGTGAAGCTGTGCAAGCTAGTTGTAATTTGCATGGTTTTTCTGAAAACGAATATCATACACTGCGGAAAAGCCTGCCAGAAAATCATCAAAATTCTAAATGGGTAATACTACATAAATTCAGTAAATCCCATTTCTCACCACTTGTTTCACTAATAAGAAGAAAGCAACGGTTAGCATAACTAACGGCTTTGAAGTGAGGATGGTGAGCCGAGATCCCCAACGAGGGAATGCCAGTGAACGGCAGCGGCGAGAAGACTAATGTAATAGAACTCCACTCTTAGTAATGTAATAGAATCCTTACTCTGGTGGCCATGTGCTCATATATCTATGGAGGGTGCCAATGATTGGTTTCTGTTTTTGAAGTTTGGACATCAGTGTTGTGTCTGCGGCGGCCTGTGGTTTAAATAGAACCTCTTTGTGCAATAGTTAATGTGAAAACAACCTAGCATCAACCCGGCCAAAAATTTGCAAGAACTTAGTAAGAGTCTAGAATATGCAACACCTTGCTAAGGCAACGGCACTAGAAATTGTTTCCTTTGAATTTAACAAAAAATGCACGCGTAACATTTTGTACAACTTTGGAACCTTTTTTCCGATATTTTCTTTTGTAATCTTCTTTAAGGCAGTCTTACTATTTTTTGAATGATATTGAGGGTCTGCTACGTCAAGAGTCTTGTACTAGTGCGCTCCACTGGTGGCGCATGTTGTGTGCTACATTCATCTAATTTCTCAATGACTAATATTCCATTCTTTATGATGTGTTTGATGTTCTCGGACATGAACCTTTCACGTTATCATGGATAGTTATTTGCCTCAAGTATCTTTTTAAGGGTACTGACACAAAAACGTTGGCCTCGCGTTTTTCTGCTGCAATGTATTGCTGGGGGCCTGTTAGTCATAATATGGCACGTACTTTTCTGCAGCACACGACAGAGAAATATCTACAGGCCCCTTCTTATTTACCACATTCGGTTTCACTTTGAGTGAGCTTCAAACACGAGAAGCTACCGGGTGTTACTATCGGCCCCTAGTGTGTGCAGTTCTCGATCACATCGGCACTCAGAACTGTGACACACTTTTGCACGGTAATCAACCTATGCTAAGAGGTACTTGTATAAAGAGCTCACTTATCGTGCATTGAATCATTAGCAGCTATTACCATGTAGCTAAAGAAATTGTGGAAACTAGCTTGGCATACTAAATCGTAAGTTCACACAATCAATCATTTGAAAGACATCAGTATTAATATGAGTGAGTGACAAGCTGCATGAGAAACCTAAGTATAAATATGTGTGATTACTTACTTGACTGCAAGTTCGCATGTAGCATAATTGTGAGGAAACGTATTTGTGACTGAGTCTTAGTTTGAATGCAAGTGACTACTTATGACTTGAGTTTGAGAGTGTATGAGTGAGTGACGAGTGATGTGATCAGAAACATGAGTGAACTCTCAGTGATGATAGTAGGTGTGACAGGGCGAATGGGTGATTACTAAAGGGGGGCGTAGAGGGAATATGCTTCATTGAAGGTGTGTGTGGATCTGAGAAAAGTGTGAGTGTAAGTAACATGAATACCTAACAATGCAAGTACCATAAGATTTCAAGCGAGCCCCCCCTTCCCCTTCCCCCTACGGCGAATAATAAGCTGACCAGACTTGGGAGGCCGCACTTTCTCGATGCTCGACTAGTACCTGGACCTAATTTAAGGCATCCCGCAAAAGGGAGGGGGGCCCTTGCTTTGGTAGGGTTGCTTGCTTTCGCATTTTACAGTACCTGCGAGTATAATTATGGGTGATTGTCAACGGATGTGAGCAGGTGTAGTATGACAATTATATTCAACAGGCAACTATGAATTGGAGTCTGTACTTATGCCTATAAGTAACATGTTTCCACTAAAACCTATGTATCTGTTTTATTACATTTTTATTAGCATCTCTGCTATTACTGTGATACTATGAGCTTTTTGTTTACTCAAGCCTGTATTTCTTGCAATCTATACATCATACCAATAATTATGATCCTATAAGACTGTAGTATTGAGAAATAATTAAATAAATAATCTGTATATCTCGGTGTATCCACAGTTCTTCATCACGAGGATCAAGGTTTATCGCAACTCTCTTTCCCTACTTTAAATGAAAGTATGAAGCATATTCTGCACACTCCCGCCTTAGGGGAAACCTGTGTTTTAGGTGAAACCTAAAAATTGTTTCACCTCTTGGTGAAACCTGTGAATGTATGTTCATGCACTTTACATGCACTTAAAACTATTTATCTTGTGCACCTTACAAAATCCATTCGTTTCCAAACTGTGTAATACATACCTCTGTCATACTATACATTTCGGTGTAATTCGAATGAAATGAAATTTGTATATAATGAGATTATATGGTTGCTACACAGAGATATATACCATATTATTTTTTATTTAGGCAGTCAATGAGTTCGAGAAACACGTTCGCCATCGCAGTCAAACAAAATGTATATCTTCTACCTCAAAGACTTAAAAGGTCGCATTCAGCATTACCGAATTGACCTGCATGCATTGAAAAACGCTAATAATGCAGATTTTGTGGGGCATCTATCATTTTAACTAGAATGCCATCACAAATGTCTACTTTTTACCTGAGTGGCACTTGGATGCCGGCGCTCTGAGTGGTGATGTAAACATACAGACACCTCTGGGCATGTATATACATGTATCTTTGTGATACGATCAGCTGCATGAGCGGAATGAACCCAGGCTGAGACTCTTGCTTTCACAAAGCTACGGTGGTTCTGTTGCAAGCTATTCACTCACACGGGCACGTTCGAGACCGTATTTTCAAGCGAACAAATGCGAAACACTCTGGGTTTTTGTTATGTGCGAGGTTGCACTGCAAGCTATACTAGGTGTGCATCTGTTACTTTGCATTATAGAAAACCTAAATACACACAAGACATTCATTTTGCCGCTTTTTCGTCATGCTGTGCATGGCGTGTTGCTTCTGGTTATTTTATCGGCTGTTTTTATTGGTTAAGCGGGTCATCCTGGCTCAAGGTGGCCATATGATGTGCGATATAAAAATTCTGTGCACAATTATTTGACAAAGTCACTCTCGGCATGTCCGTTCTTAGGAACAATAAAGGAATTCACAGTTGCAATTGAGCGCCCGCCCTGTCCGTGTTTTTTTTCGATTGTGTGGTAGTTATTTTTGCGCAAAATTGACTATTCAATTCAGCCTACCTTCACATTTTTATCACTTCACATTTCTGTTCTTTAACCTTTCCGGCCATTTCTTTCTGAATAATCAACATTGATTTCATGTACGATGATAATGGCATTACTTTTTCCGGGCGTGATGTAGCGCCATCAAAGATCGAATGGCTCTCGTCGCGATACTGCCATTAGAATCTAGTGACATCAACACCTTCAGTCTTATTATTTTTAGTCCACTTGCACTTTGTATTTTGCCATTATTTAGTATAAACGTTTCCGTATGCTTGTTTACCTTCCTTCAGGAAGCTTTCTCATACTCTGTAAACCTTTCCATACTTCCATCTCTTTCTATATCTTTTCATATTTTCCCTAAGTAACTTTCTGTATATACGACAGGACTTCCATATCTTCCATTTCTTTCATAAGGAACACTTAGTATGCCCCACATAATTTCCGTATGCTTTCGTATATTTCTTAAAAAAATTTTTGTATATGCTGTACAATTTCCGTATGCTTTCATAACAATCCATATTCTTTCCATATTATTCATAAACTATTTCTAGTCCATATATTTTCCGTAATATTTACACGGAATGTTTCAGTAGGGAGATATACAAAATTTAGTATCACGTGACATGAATAGACGAATCAGCAAACGACACATCCAGACATTCATGATAATTGCGACGTGTAAGTCATGTACAGCATCTTCTACGTCAACATCGTAAGGTTGTGCTGATTTCAAAGTGACATATCGAATTTTCTTATTCGCGCTTTGCACATTATCGATTCCACTGTACATGGAATCTGCCAATTTTTTGTTCTGTGGTTGACGGCGATGAAGAACTATGCCAACAGCTTTTGTATGATTGGCAATCCTCTTGACTGGGTATGTTCCACAGTTATTAGGTAAACAGAATCAAGCTTTTGCAAAGAGTTGGAGAATTCTGTGACCCACTTGTTGCACAATTCTCATTATGTGACCCGTGGTTGTTCCTTACCTCGTTACAAAATGCTCGATTACTCATATTAACGTGATTCATATCTCGACATCAGGCCTGCCTAAAGTCAGTTGGTAAAACAGTTCCAGGTACCGGCATGGCTCAGTAGTAGAGTATTTGACTGGCACACAGGCGTGATCTGAAGAGAGATTACGCCGTAGTTGTTATTAATTATCAGTTGTGATCTGATAATAGATTACACCGTAAAAAATAATATTTTCGGCATAGTGAGAACCGTACAAGTGTCTAAGAAGCTCCAAAAAGGCATTTGAGAGAAGTACTAGACAGGTCACGGTGACTGTGCTGCGCATCCCACGCCAACCTAGTGATTTTGAGGTGGTAGCATGTTATCGTAGCAGTGGTGTTATATATCGTTGTCACTAAAGCAGTTTCTCTTGTAATGCAAGAAAAAGAATAGGGTGAGTCAAATGTGACCAATTTTTAAATTGTGAATATTTACTTTTGTTCTACTCCTTACAAAAGTTAATATCAATGCGGAAGCTTAGCGTACAAGGTGTAGGCTACGTAAATATTGTCATTGCCCACCATTCAGAACATTTTCAAAATGCATAATAAATGCTTCAGATGTCTCATTTTGCCCCAACCTGTGGGGCGAAACAAGACACTGTGTGAAGGAGAAAGAGAAAGTGTGAAAAAAATTCATTCACTTTTTTATTAAAAAGACTTGAAATTCACTCTGTGGGCGCTCACGCAGTATGAAAGAGCCCTGTCCTTGGGCTGCACGCATTGTATCTTGACGGAACGTGGTGCTGTACTTTTCCGAAACTCCTTGCAGATCGAACGCCACCAGTCTTTCTTTGTAATTATGATGTCTTTTATTGAACACTTGCAACTCATTAGATTATTCAGCAATTGAAGGCTAGATCTTGTTACGAGGCAGTGGGCATGGCCCCACCGTCGTAGACGAATCGAAGAGGAAGAAGCGGACTGAGCACACGAAAGGCTGTGAGCCCTGGTGGTTCTCCCATACTTGTAAATATTGGTAATACACTCATTTATTTCTTTCGTTTGTTTCTAATCCCCGTAACTAATTGCTTGAGGTGCTGGGTACAAAGCACCATACAACGGAGCTCCGGAGTGGTCGTCAAATTGGAGTTTCCGTGATGGACCACGGGACTGATCCCACGGCCACGTATACATCGGCCTCGGCAGCGCCTGCACCATGCACGTAAACGCCTCCACCAGCCCCAACCACAACCCCGCACGTGCTGATGCAACCGAAGCATCCAGAAACGTTCTGTGGTACGTACGAGGTTGATGTCGACGACTGGATAGCCGACTACGAACGTATCAGTGCGCTCAACCGGTATGACTAGACTCTCATGTTGGCCAACGTGCTGTTTTACCTGAAAGGCACGGCCAAAGTCTTGTACGAGAACCATGAGGAGGAGATCGGCAGTTGGAACACCTTCAAGAAGAAGCTTCGTGACTTATTTGGGAAGCCCATCGGTCGAAAGGTGGTGGCGAAGAAGGAATTGTCTATACGTGCTCAGACGTCCACAGAGACGTATACTTCATTCATACAGGACGTGCTGGCTCAATGTTGTAAACTCGACGACATGTCGGAGTCTGATAAGGTCAACCACATCCTCAAGCGGATAGCGGACGATGCGTTTAACCTGCTAATGTGTCGGAACTGTGTAACCGTCGAGGAAATTATTCAGGAATGCTGGCGTTTTGAACTGGCTAAAAGCAGGCGCATTTCAATTTCATTCACTTGGCTGCCGAACACGACTGGGACGTCCTCCGGCGAAGATTGATTGACCTATTGTTGGCAGTCTTCACCGGCGTCTGAAATCACGTGAATCGTTCGGCGGGAATTCGAAGCATTGCACCTGCTCTTCCCGCCAACGGCCACATCGATTCGCAAGTACCTCAGGTTTGCTTGGTACAGTCAATTGTGCGGAAAGAACTCAGCAATTAGGGCTCCTTTGTGTGCGCGGTTGCTCAGTCTCGAATAAAAAGCTTCCGTTCAAGCTCGCCGCCTCGTCCCAGGTCACCACCCCAGGAACGGTTTTATCCACGCTCTCGCAATCTGACCGAATGGAGAACTGCGGATGATCGTCTTATTTGCTTTAACTGCCACCGCCTAGGTCATGTCACACGGTATTGCCACAACTATCGGTCTTCGTCCCGAACTCAGTATAACACTGCTCGCAACGCCAACAGCTACCGCCTTTTCCAGCCCCCTGCGCCGATCAACGACAACTACCACCGCCTTCCAGCCTACGCTTTCGAAGCCCCTGATACGAAGCACAGCCGCTCACCGTCGCCTCGACGTCATCAGTCTTGTTCACCACGTGGACGTGACCCGTCGTCCCCTTCTCCTCTACGACGACGCCCCACCTCCCCGCTCAATTCCAACCAGGGAAACAAAGCGGTGCAGCTCTTAGAGGTGAAGCCGCATCCTCAATACCAACCCTAAGTTCTCTCCTCGTACTGCCGACACGACGAAATTTGATCGACGTCGAAGTTGACAGCCTGACTGTTTCTGCACTTATTGACACCAGGGCGCATATTTCTGTGAAGAGTGCCCGATTTTGTCGCCACCTGAAGAAAGTGTTTACACCAGCGGCCCCTAGCATCATACGTGTCGCTGTCGGAAGAAGTCTTTCCATCACAGGAATGCGCACCGCACGCATCACAATCGCCGATCACCTCACATCTGTTCTCTTTGCAGTTATTGAGCAGTGCCACAATGACCTGATTCTTGGATTAGATTTCTTGTCGACTCATGCCGCTCTCATCGACTGTGCAACTTGGGTTCTCCAACTTGAACTGCCTCGAATCGTGGCTGTGCCGTCCTAACCGTCACACCGCTTGTGCGCTGTTGATTATGCTCAGCTGTCACCGCAATCCACCACAATTGTGGCCTTGACGATATCGCCAGCTCTTCCTGACGGTGAATACATAGTGTCTCCAATGTTAGATGTACTTTTGATCCGAAGAATTTCTGTGCCGCATACCATTGTGATTATTGTGGACAACTAGGTTCAGCTTCCGCTCCTCAACTTTAGTAGTTCGAGCCAAGTTCTCCCCCAAGGTATTTCGTTAGCCCAAGTTTCCCCACTTGATGCATGTAGCATCGTGGCATTAGACCCTGAAGGCTCCTCGTCCCCTATTGCAGCCAGCCGAGCAAACGCACCTACCGACGAAATCACGATGATGATTGCCCCTAGTCTTCTGCCCTGTCGGGTAGCGCAAGTCAACCACGTCCTGACCACCTACCGAGATATTTTCGACATCAATGACCGCTCTTTAGGTCAAACAACCATTGTGCGTCGTCAAATACATACCGGCGATGCTAGTCCTATTAGACGGCGACCATATCGTGTTTCCCAGTTAGAACGCCAGGACATACAACGAGAAGTCGAGAAGATGCTCTCCAAAGGAGTCATAGAGGCCTCTTCAAGTCCGTGGGCGTCATCTGTTGTTTTAGTCAAAAAGAAGCATGGCCGTTGGAGATTTTTTGTTGACTACCGTGCCTTGAACAAGATAACCCGCCAAGACATATATCCGCTGCCACGAATTGACGCCGTCCTTGACTGCCTTCAAGGTGCGCCATACTTTTCATCTATTGATCTGCGTTCGGGCTGTTGGCAAATTTTTGTCGACGACTTACACCGAAAAAAAACTGCCTTCGTCACACCGGATGGCCTTCATCAGTTCAAGGTTATGCCTTTTGGGTTGTGCAACGCCCCGGAACATTAAAACGCAAGATGGACTCTGTCCTCCTTGGTTAAAAATGGTCCATCTGCCTTTGCTACCTCGACAATGTGATAGCTTTTTCCTCAACAATTGAAAGCCACCTATTTCGTTTGTCGACCATTCTAGCCGTTTTCTCTCGAGCGAGGCTCCAGCTTTACTCGAAAAAGTGCAATTGGGACCGGCAAGAAATCACGGTACTTGGTCATAGCGTAAGTGCTGCTGGAGTCCAACCGGACCCTGACAAGATTAGCGCTGTGAAGAACTTTCCTCTGCCTTCTTCAACCAAATATGTTCGTTGTTTTGCGGGCTTATGCTTGTACTTCTGACGTTTCATACGCAATTTCACTACAATTGCATGACCACGTACTGATCTTCTCAAAAAGAACGCGCAATTCTCATGAGGCCAAGACCAAGCAGCTGCGTTTGCCATGCTGATCGACCCCCTCACTTCACCACCAATGATGGCTCACTTTCACCCGTCCATGACGACTGAAATTCGCACAGACACCAGTGCTCAAGGCATCGGCGCCGTCCTCGCTCAACACTAGGGAGGCCAAACGCGTGTTGTTGCGTATGCCAGCCGCCTTCTCTCCCCATCTGAGCGAAACTATTCAATAAGAGAGCACGAGTGTCTTGCACTGGTGCGGGCTCTAGCGAAATTTCGCCCCTACTTGTATGGCCGGGAGGTTTCAGTTATTACGAACCACCACGCTCTATGTTCGTTGTCGTCGCTCAAGGACCCAACTGGTCGCCTAGGTCACTGCGCTCTACGTCTTCAGGAGTATAATTTCTACGTAATTTATAAGTCTGACAGGTTGTTCCAAGATACTCCAAGATACCGATTGTCTCTCAAGCTATCCGGTGGACCCTGCTAACGTCGCTGTCCATGAGAGCGATTCTTGTGTGCTCGCCATTTCTCATTTGCGCGACATCGGTACTTAGCAGTGCCGGGACGCAACCCTCAAGATGGTCATTGAGCGAATATCTTCGGGACATTCCAACCCTTCGTTTCGTCAATGTGTACTCCACAACAAAATTCTGTATCACCCCAACATGAAGCCTGATGGCCCGGAATTTTCTCTAGTTATTTCCCGACACCTACCTGAGACCATTTTTCGATATCTGCATGATGCTCTAACGGCAGTACACCTGGGGTTTTCACGCACCTATCACCACGTGCGGCAACGGTTCTTTTGGTCGGGCTTCTATAAATTTTTGCGCCTCTATGTTGCTGCTTGTGAGCGCTGCCAGCGTCGCAAACGTCCTGCTCCAACCTATCGACATTCCCCCGAAACCATTATTCTGCGTCGGTCTTGACTTGCTCGGTCATTTCCCGACGTCCGTGTCAGGCAACAAATGGATCGCTGTCGCAACTGACTATGCGACCAGATACGCTATGACTCGTGCCTTGCCAAGTAGCTGTGCTACAGACGTCGCAGACTTTCTTCTGAATAACGTCATTCTGCGGCTTGGTGCTCCACGCCAGCTTCTGACGGATTGTTGCCGCTGCTTCCTCGCACAAGTTATCGACGAAATCCTCCATAGCTGCTCTGCCGAACATCATTATACTACTGCCTACAATCCGCAAACCAACGGTCTCACGGAGTGCCTCAACGAAACTCTTACAGACATGTTGTCCACGTACGTCTCTTCTGACCACTGTGACTGAGACGCAACGCTTCCCTACGTTTCTTTTGCCTACAATTCGTCAAGGCATGACACCACCGGCTATTCTCCGTTCTGTCTTCTGTACGGCCGACACCCTGCGTTGCCATTCGACACACTCCTTCCTTATGATACCACCGAACCTACGGCGTATGCTCTGGACGTCGCTTCTTGAGCCCGCGTCACTCGCCAAATCACGCACACTAGGCTCACTGCTTCTCAGGTCTCACAAAAAGTCCGCTACGATGACTAGCACCGTGACGTTGACTACCCTGCTGACTCTCTCGTCCTACTTTGGACGCCGCATTGACGTGAACGCTTGTGCGAGAAGCTCCTCCCACGATACACAGGGCCATACAAAGTTTTCCGCAAAGTCACCGACGTCGACTACCTCATCACTCCCGTTCAACCACACTCGTCTTCTGCCACACCACCTACTGATGTTTTTCATGTGTCACGACTTAAACGGTACTATACTACCAGTCCTGATTGACTTAGCGGCGCCGTGACGGTGCTTCGTCTGCCGGGAGTGATGTTATGAGGCAGTGGGCACGACCCCACCGTCGTAGACGAATCGAAGAAGAAGAAGCGGACTGAGCGCACGAAAGGCTGACAGTTCTGGTGGTTCTCACCTACTTGTAAATATTGGTGATACACTCATTTCTTTCTTCCGTGTGTTTGTAATCCCCGTAACAATGTGTTGTGACGCATCTTCTTCGCTTCTTTTTGGTGTTTTGATGCAAAGTTCTCAGTCTTTTTACGGCTTTTAACATCGTTCGCCGGCCTTGTTGAGGCAACAAATGTAAAGCTGTGCTAGATTCAGATTTTCTAGCACCTAATTCTTTTTTTTAATAAGAATATTGGAGAAACGTCGTTAAATTTCTATCGGAACAGGCGGTCGTGAGCTACTTGAATTGAAGATTCAGCCTTTTTTTATGCGTCTCTTGAGAGCATCCTTGGGAACACGGAAAAAGTTCGATGCAGCGAAGGGAGTCATGTCCTGAAAGGCAATCAGTGCTTTTTCATATCATTTTCTTCCCGGAAAGTTCTATGCGATATTCTTCTTTTGCGTTTCCGAACCCTTCTAAACAAAGAAATGTATTATATAATGAGAGGAAAGTGTTAAAAATACTCTCTAAAGATATTTGCCTTTTTGTTGAGTTATGTTAATCTCACATGCCAAAACTCATAAATACTTCCCCCTTAAGGCGACAGTATTTGTGAGTTTTATTTATAAGTTTATGGTGCCTGGGGACAATTGTCCCCAGGCACCAATCTAACTGAACCTTTCGTAATATGGAGCTCGTTGTTCAAAGTAACAAAATAAAAATTGACGTCGCCGTACTCACCTAAGAGTAGCCTCTTGTACGAATCCCAAAGTATGTGCGACCAGAACTTCGCCCCTTTTTGATGGATCATGACACACCGACACCAGCCACGTAACTTCTCCCGTGCGAACACTGTGAGCATACATCCCCTTTTACGAATGGGAAGGTAGGCAAGACCAACACGTATTGTTAAAAATAAAACTAACTTTTGTATCAGCTACACAGGCTGGCAAAATCTAAATGTAGAGTTTTGCCCTGTATCTCATTTTACCCCACCCTACCCTATATTCAGTTTTGTGCGTACGTGTCGTGCTCCTGCATGTTTAATGCTAGGCAGTCCACTTTTTTTTCATATGCATGGCCATTTTGGTAGTTCTTGTGACACTTGCGCAATGGCGTTCTGAGAGGTTGGGGTGGGCGATTGCACATTCTAGTGGCGACTATTTTTTGTAAGCCAGTGTGTCAGCCTATTGTCCTTATGAAAGGAGGTGCACGTTTGCTCTTTTTTGTTTTTCTCTCTGCTTCCTAGATCCGTGTTTGCGTGATAAGTTACGCATTATAGCCTGATGGGACAATATGAAGAATGGTATGGTAGAGAGAGAAAAAAAGGAGAGGGGACATTTTTTCAACAGCAACTCTTTACTTTGACAAAACCGGTATGGTACAAAGCCCTTTTATGCGCGTTCTTCACGACAGTTGGACCCTTGATCACTTCATTGCAAACAGAGTGGTGTGAACTCCAGCAGGATACACGTGCTCCTATTCCACCAGGCGTCTAATCTCCCGACCGCCCCCCCCCCCCGTACCTTTACTAGGGCGGAGGAAGTGGTGCTTAGGAGGCTGTGGACAGGAGTGGCCTTTACACAAACTATTACAATCTGGAGGTGGTCGCATTCACCAGTTGGTGATACGTTTCAAAAATACATCACCCTCTTTGAGGCAAAAAGGTGCATACTACCATATCTGGATATGTCAAGAGTTGCACTTGGAACACTTTCATCACCTCCTTCAAGCCGCTCTTCACTACAGCGCTACAACCATCTACAACCACTGCACAAATGGCAACACAATACACAAGACAGAACTTCACTTCATACACAACACCAGCCTAACAGCACACATTGCAAAGCATGAATAGGTGGGCTAGTTGGCATTTCATGATTGTTGAGTGAACTGTGAACGCGAGAGGACCACTCACATGAAGGCCAAAGGTAGCACACAGAGCGAACGCTGTGTGCCTCCACATTATACAAGGCACACAATATATTAGGCCAGATATTATGTCTTAAGGGCAAGTCTATGCTGCAATGAAAAAGAAATGAAAATCAAACAGGGATGAGCCCTGTTTTTATTCACTGACTTGATAGAGATTTCACGACTACATGTACGCCTCATCTAGGCAGGGATAATCATGAAAAGCCACAGCTTTGCCGAAAAGTCCATGCAATGAAAACGACAGCAGCAAATTGGAAACTCACGCGCAGAATTGCAAGAAGATATAAACTTGCCCCGCGTTTCTCACGCACGAATTACGCACGAAACAAAAGGCGGAGAGCACAAAAGAACGTGGGGTAGAACGACTTGGTGTTTGAAGGGTCAAATAGGAAGGGATTATCGTGTACAAAAACTTGCTGCTGCCGGCCCTTCAACCAACATTGTTTGTCCGTAGGCAGCTCCATCGCATATTTTCTGCGTTTTTTAATTCACGACATAAAAGTCATGAGAAACATGAAAATATGACATGCGCGTCATGTAACAACATCAATACATGCTAGGATCATGATGCGCTCGCGGCAGTTTCGCTAGCGCCACATATACCAAATTTGTCATTACGATACGTCACTGGATGACAAAGATAAACGACACATCAAAACATGGTAACTATGACACGGAAGACACAAACGGCCTTATTTATCTTCACCTCACAACGTTGCTTTGATTTTAAAGTGACATATTAACATTTTTTATTCGTGCCTCACATATCATTGATTCCCACAGTACGCGAGATCTGCCAAGTTTTTTTACGTATGCAATATTGCGGGGTACACAAACATTCATTTACCTTTATTCACAGTACCGTCACTGTGTTCTATTTGAACGAAGTATGAATATATAAATGAAGTAGACAGTTCTACAATGGTTTTTTAACACAGTTTGCAAAGATCCACTCTACTACCGGTACCCAAAAGAGTACCCAACATTTGAGAAAGAAAGCCTATTTACTAGACTGAACATTTCATGTAATGCGGGAACTTTTTACCCTGCAATGCGTTCACTCAAACTGAAACCAGCGCATGGCAGGTCGGCGTCGGCTGCACAGAAAAAGTTTCTGAGACAGCCTATACTTTTTCACGTCTTAGGTTAGTCATATCGGAAGTGCGCGAGGAGCATAATTGCTCTTTGTAAGGATTCAAATCAAATTATTTCAAACTAATTCATGAAGTAATAACTGCAATCATCATGAATCAAACATGTCCAAGATTATCATAATTTGGAGCCAGAAGAGATGCATGTTGCAGTCACAATCACAAGATCTTTACAAATAGAAGCTATTCCGATTTTATACCGGATGGAACTGTACTACAGGTCTGGTTGAAAGCGTAACGCTTAAGAAAGTTTTCTTATTTTTCTCGCTGATAGCTTTGTCCTGACACGCAGAAAAAGGTTTTGCATGTCAGGACGAGTACCACACTTTTTTAGTGGAGAGACAGTTGGGTGAGTTCGCTTATACATCACTTACCCAGATACGCCACCGCTACCTTAAGCACGTAGCGTCTTGGGTTCCTATAGAAGCTTTTTAAATTAGGAAAACAAAAATGAATTGTGTAATTGGGCTAGTTATGCACTGTTAACGCAATATTATTTTACCGCAGTGATTTTCAAAGCCTCATTCAAAGTGTTCAAGCATGCAGCTCATAGGAAGGCAGCAGCCGCGCCAGGGGCTTGACGTATGCCACTGTACTCTACATTTTGTTAAAATAATCAATTTCCGGTGGCGTAACCTGGTAAATGTCACAAAACAGAAATAAAAAGAAGCTTGTCATTTTTACAGACGGTATGTTTCAGTATTAATTGCCAATTGAATTGACTTTAGCTACTTACTGTTCAAAATGTAGAAGAACGGAATATTGCGAATTGTATCTCAATACGCTCCAAGCAATTTCAGGATGGAAACAATCGAACATAAAGGAGAAATATTGCCGACACCTAAGGTGTGCATTGGTTGACACTCAGCCTTTTTTTAAGGCTACCTCATGAGCTGTGGTTGAACTTCTGCATCAGAACGACCAAAATGCAGACTGCGAAAATCGGCGAATAATATTGCTTTTTTAAGACGAACTCCTAGAGCTTACACTAGGCCAAAAAAGAGCAACGGAAGCATAGGAGTTGCTCCTTTCAGGGGGCAATCACTTTGCAACTCCCATTACTCCCCTAAAAGGAGTAATTGCAGAAGGACAAACCTTTGCTCTTCTTTCAGTTCCTCCTTCGGTTGATGAACGGTTACTCCCTCCAGTTACTCCCTGTGGACCAACTATTACTTCCAACAGGCGCTCCCCTAAGACCAACGGTTAGTCTTTACCAATCCTCCCACGTGTTCGCAATTACTCTCTGAGGGCCAACTGCACGTGCTTCTAGCTACTCCTTGTGAAAATGAATATTTTTCTCGAGTATGCTTGTCACACGCTAAGCACAAGCCGAGAGCTCTTTGAAAGAAGAGCACTGCTTGGGCGTTTCTAACACAAAAAGGACATTATTCAAAGAAAAAAAATGCTTTATTGTTTGTCTTTTTTTAGGCGACGTGTGATCCAACGTAGACGTAAACTTAGCCACACCACAGCCAGCACTAACTAAGCGTCATAATACATTAAAGGTTTTCTGCGTCTTCCGTTGAAAAACAATCTTGAATTTCTAGCATAGGGCAGTCTGTGTCATCATTGGAGAGAGAAGGGCGACTGCTTCAATTGTGAAGAAAACGACTTTCACAGGACTGGTGTTTTCATCAGGCTAGAACAGCGGAATGTCACCACAGGCATATATGAAGCATCTTATTGCTGCAAGAAAAAAGTAGAAGTGTGACGTTTAACATGCCAGAATAAATACATAAGAATGAGTCACACACAGTGCAGCAGCGTTTACATTCTAGGATGTCTACTGCAAAAGGAAATGTGAAAAAAATGGCAGGTTCTGCCAAACGTTACTTGGCAACCCATATAAATGCTGATGTTGTCGACGCTCTTCACAGGATGTCTCAGGTAGCAATATGTTGGTACAAAATGTGCAGCACCTCAAGAAGGCATATTACTTTTGTAGACGTTAAAGCTACCCGCTAGGTTAAGGTAACTTGTTTCCTATACGCAGCTGAGTGACATTTCTATAGGCCAATTCACCAATGCACATGCTAAGCGAGCTCATGTGTGTGGCAAATAACACGTAGCGTCCACTCTTGTCAAATACATATTTAGCTCGTGCACATAGTTGCTCTCGATTCTACTGTTCTATTATACGCTGCTGCGTCATGAATTGTTCAATACTTGTAGGCGCAAGCCAAGAATGCAAAGCCTGCTCGAAAGCTATCATTTGCACAGGCTACATGAAAATCTTCAGTATATTTCCTTGTACTTGACGTAAACGGCTGGACAAAACTATAGACACAAATAAATATAGACCATGCTAACTTCAAACAATGCCTTAAATTTACGAAACTATGGTGCACTTGTTAACTCGGTCGATAAGTCACAGCCGCGAGATCTGTGAACGAAGCAATATATCTGAAGACATGCACAGATATTCTGATTCTTTGACAGTGTCACAGATAGCTTGCTGATACACATATATCTGAGCACAACAACGCCTTGTTGGTTCACAGCCGAACAGGTTACTGCTCTGTCGGACAAATTGGAGTAAGCGCACCATGTTTCGAAAAAATCTTTATTAGAAGTTAGCATCCGGTGTGAATGTCTGCCTATTTATTTTGCACTGCCTTCTACATGTGTCACAAAGACATTTGTTGACGATGTGCTACCACTCAAACCCACATCACATACTGGGTCAACGTAATAGAAATACAAACATTAAGAACACTGCCACCTCTAGTAAGAGCATGACACTTCAGGATCTTGGAACAGCAATGAGGTTAGGCGCACAAAAATGTTAGGCACACTGTTGCAGAACTTAAAGCGAGAATTTTTCGGAATGGTAGAGGTCAACATGCTGTGGCACTTTTAAACCCACGAAACACGTGCAGAAAACACAGTAAAAGCGAGTCAATAAACGCTGTTATGAAAGCCTGCGCATGGACAGCTTTTTGAATCTAGGCCCAAGTGTTATGCTTTGTGTATTCCAAAACCCGTGTAAATAGGTAAAGCGTACTGTTAGTAGCACCAGCGTAAACAAATCTTGGCAGTTGGCCTTCTGGTACAAACACCAATTCTTGCAATGAAAACATAAACATTTTCACTTAAGGGTAAAAGTGTAAGCACACACAAGAGCCAACGGAGCCATGTCAAATTGTCAGTGCCAGTGTAACCATGTGGCATGATACACTATTCGCTGGTCAACACATGCACAGATTCCCCCCCCCCCCAAAAAAAAGCAATGCTTGCATATACGTAGTACGAAATGTCTGCACTCACCAAAATTTGCTTGCTTTCTGTACTTATCATTGGGGGCATCAATATCTGCAGTATAACCATACTTGTTTCATACTCCTCAAAAAAGTAGTAAAGGACATGCATCAATTATTGTTTTATTTGGTAGCAGTGAAGTCTAGTTAAAAACAGCCAAGTGAGAATCAGCCTAGTTATGTGCATGGGGCAAATCACAAACGGTATTATTGAGTTTGTTGAAATTTTCGTCGATTGGTATTGACGTCTAAATGTGACTTCAGCGACTTGTCAAGTTTTCACAGCACATGAAGATTTCATGATGCAGAACATTGACAACGCTGACGTGAACATGCAGCATTTATGAATGCCTTTCACAATATTCAGTTTCGCAAAAGTTTTGCGTCACCAAAGAAATCTGAACGCTTTGGGTCATTTCTCCTCCCATTGTTCTTTTCTTATGCAAAGTGCTCGTTTGACGGTACTCTTATAAAATATTATGTTCGGCGTGGAGGTCAAGTAAAAGACGCATTGAAGTTGGCAGACTTTTTTTTTTGGAGGCGTGCGGCAAGGTGGAAGGGGGGCACTCATCTGAATTGGCAGCCGGGAAAGCAAATATGGTCGTCATATTGGGCTTTCTATGCCCGGCCAAAAACAATTCCGTGCACCACCGCCTCGCAATGCCAGTGAAGTGATGCGAAAATGATTTTTTCACTTACCGTTCTACATACACTCTACAGCTCTAAAATTGCAGCCGAAGGCCCCAACACCAATTCGTTAACGTTACATAAAGCCAATGATAGACAAGTACCAGTATAAAGGCAGCTACAACCCCACCCGAATGTTTCTTCAAACTAGCTAGGTATTGTTGCGGAAAGGAACTTTTAACAGCAAAAGTACCCTGGCACTGCAGTGGTGACAGAGGCAGCAAGAATGTATGCAGGTGGTAACAATAAAGACAATTTAGTTCGATACGGCTACCAATGGATAAGGTAAATAATCAAGAGCGAATCATTTGTCTTTTGATAGCGCAACCACTCAACAATGTCTGTGGAGAAAGACATTGAGCGAGCTATTCAAGAACTCAACATTTTTTGCAAGCTGTGAACAAGCATAAATTTGGGGTTGAAAACAGCCCAACCTAAGTTACACTGTAGTTACCCACAAAATAAGAGCATTATTTGTTGCTGGAAATGCCACTCACCTGCAAGCTGATACATGCGCAGTCTTTTGTCCCACGAGCGAACAGGTTTGCAGATAGCTGAAGACATGTTTACGTTGTGTTTCTTTCATCCAGCAGCAAAATACGCAACAACATCGCGCCCTCGAAAGATTAACATACACTAACCTTCATCACGAATAAATAGAAACGCAAATCTGAGACACACATGCACGATTAAAACTTAGCACACAAGCTCGCATGTCCATGTGCTCGCCGACCACAAACCAAATAAATATGAGTAGTGCGAACGCGACACTGATTGTGCCGAAAAAAGCGTCCAGCAGTGGCAGCACAGGCGTCAGCGAAATGCTTTCAGTGTGTTCTCCTAACACACTTATAAAAAAAGCGTAGGTATACTAAAACACATAATTATTTATAAAAAGTGAGTTTACTTTTTATGTAGTTTTAGTACACATAAACATCGAATATTACATCGCTTGCTATATTAGCGCCACACTTGTCGAGCGGCGCAGATGGGGCAGATTTGTCATTCTGCCCTCAAACTACACGTTGAAGCGTGCTACTATGTTTTACGGCTGTTAAAAAAGGCGTCTGAATCTGCTTTTTTTCTCCAATATGTAGGGGGGGGGGGCTCTTTTTGCATGTGTTTTGGTGCTTGATTGGCTTTGACGCCCTTCCCTAACAGACGAAAGGCGTGTCTAGGAATTTTCTTAATATCCTTGTTTTGCGCATGTTTCGGCGTTTGGTCCACTTTGACGTGCGAACTCTCCCTGCTGCTGCTGCTTGTGTTAGGCACTTGCGGTAACTGTATTCTCAAGCCTTCTGTGTACAGCCAGCACTGCTATTGCATTATCGGCGGATGTTAAAATAAATCACTGTTTTGGTTTGGTGAAGTTTGCAGACAGAACAAGTTTTAATCTAACCAATGAATATCAATGTGGGCGGCATGCATATTTGTGTGCGGTGTCCTTCAGGGGAGTAACTGTTGCATGACGAGAGCATTTACAGCGGTTCTTCTTTCCGTTGCTTCCTTAAAAAATTGAGACTACTGCAGCTGCTCCCCCGTTTTCAGACATGTCGGTCATCTTGCTCCACTTGGTCCTTTCGGGGAGTAACAGTTGGTCTGAAGAACTAGAAACAGCCGTTGCTCCCATTTCGGCCATTTTTTTTTACTTAGAGTGTAGTTCCTGGCTCGGGTTGATTGTGGAAGAGGTGCACCAGTCTTGACGCTTATAAATATTCCCTTTTTAGACCTGACCGATGCATCCTACATCTACAGGAGGCTGCAGGTAATGGCAGCCAGAATTTGAAGAATTTGCTGATGCACTGCATTACGATTACACGAATTGCACGTGACTGACTTTTACATCAGTTAAAAGTATTCTCAAGTTCTGCATGGTATTCGCCATAAAAAAGATAGAAATCGAAAGCAACAACATACACAGAAAATATCAACTAGAATGTTGTAAGCCTTATACAATGCTCACGAGGCTGAAAAGTTGAGAACAAACCATTCCAACGCACTTAATAGCGTGGGTGGCATTTCAAGAAGTTTATTTATTGTGTTTATTTTTCCACCTTTTTTATACAGTACCTATATCGTGTAACAATGAAACATATCAGAAGTCAGCGCTGGAAAATTCTTTATAAACGTATGTATACGTTTGTGAAACATTCCGAGAAAATCTTATTGTAAGCAAACGAGTATTTCTGGCGAAGACAATAACTTTCCAGACAAAACGCATGCCGAAGAATGAGCGGTATGTCACCTTAACTCGAGCTTACTATTCATTCCATCTTCCGAGGCACAAACCGTGCACCTTGTGACCAAATTTGTGGTGAAAAGCAACAGAATAGCGCTCTATCAGGCGAGTGCTGTGTAGTGTTGGCATTTCGAATAGATGGCTAGCAAGTGAATTATGGTAAATAAAGGCACGACATGCTCCTAAAATACTAAAAAGGCAAGCTAAATTTATATAGCACTTTTGATTACAATATTCATCGCGTAACCGCTCAAAACCACCTGTAAAATTCGCAGAACCTTTTAAGTCGCGCTTCGCACAATGTCTTTCCCATTGCTGTTGCCATTGCGTCTCTGATTCTTCCCGAGCTTTTTTGCACTAATCTTCCAGACACAGGTTACTCATACACGAACACTGACAAAAAAGTCACAGCTTTCCCGCAAAGGCGAAGCAATAAACGAGATAGCAAAAAACTGGAAGGTCACGCGCAGGATGGCACGCAGATCCAAACGTGCCCCACGTTTCTCATGCACAAATGACGCACGAAACGTACTCTCAGGCACATATGAACGCAAGTAAGCGTCTCAGTTGTTACTTCACTCTGTCTGAAAAGCGAGGTCTTTTCGCAAACGAAGGCTACGCAACGATTGCTGCGACCTTTGTGCGCCTCGTAACTACAATAATTCGAATGCAAGCCCAACGCCAGTCAAGATGTACGATCCTCCCCACCGGGAGTTAAAGGCGAGTGAGAGATTGTCTCGTCCCCTCCTCTCCGCAGGCAAAAGCACGCGTGAGAGATGAGAGCCGCCAGGCAGTCATTGCACCATCTTGCTGATGATGCTGAAAACACGAAAGTTTCCCCTGAGATGCCCACCAACAGCGATAAGTGGTAGATAAAAATATCTTGCCGTTTCCATACTGAAGGAGGTACTCCTCGGTGGCTTAGTGATTCACGCCTCACATTTACGACGCGGAGGTCCCTCATTCAGTTTTCTAACTTCTAGATTTTTTCTAGCGTCTTCATGTATATAGATGTATATACATAATGGTGCATAATATCGACGCCGTCGCCGGCGGTGAAATCGAGCAAACAGTGTCCATATTATTGCTATCGCAATAAAACCAGCCCCTCAGCACACACTTCCACGCACAAACAATTTCACGAAGTCGGAGGGCATGGTCCTTCGCTGCGCTATTTGGGAACACCAAGTGGCGAACTGTCTGTAGGCCTCGAATGCACAAAGTGTAATGTTTCCCCTTTTGCATTCGATCCAGCAGAGCCGTAAAGCAGAGCTATCTGCTTCCTACTGGCCGCGCACACTGCAGTAATGGGTGGCTCGCCAATCTCAGCAGCTAAAAACAAGGCCCGGCCAAGCCCAGACAGAACAGAACGCACGTAGAAATGCATCAAATAAAATAACCTCATCGAGAACGTATGGAGCAGTAGCGTGCACTAGGTCGACCTTATAGTCATCACGCCCTCAATAATGTAAAAAAAGTAATAAATAAAAAAGCACCCGCAAATACACAAATATGATAGTTTTCTTCGGTTAAAAACAAAAAAATACAGATCCCATGCACATTAGCAATCAGTATGTTATCAGAAGCATAGGGAGCGAAAGGCACAGTTCCTATTTTTTTATTGAACAAAACTTTAAGGATAGCTACAAACCTTGTACACACCGGTATATGTTGAGCAGTCGCGTGTGTTTTCTATAAGCAGCTTTTTACAGCTGCGCAATGATGCCAAAAACAACAGCGGTATAAGCAATGCCACAAGCAGCACAGCTTATATATATCGCTTTTTCTCGACAGAGTGGTTGACCTGGACATTGCTACTAAACGATGACAGCGCCGCTGGCACGCAGGCTCGTCCTGAGCAAAACTGGGAAGACGATGACAATGAAAACAAAGATTATAACAGCTGGACCAGGATGGGGTGCTGTCTCTGTCTGCTTCCTTGCAATGGCGCCCGTGCCGAAAAGCTTTGGCGAACCCCAGCCGTTAGTTTGAGATGACGTGCTTTCTAGATAACGCTACAAGGCTTCCTCTTTGATAGAACCTGCAAGTTGACCTCCACCACAGTTATCCAACCTACCCTTAGTTGACGGCGTTCCGGCCTCCACGATTGCGGGAGTGAACTACTTGACCGGTGGCATGCTACCTTGCGCCTACAATGCACACGAGCTGCTATCTGGGGACGTGGTTCACACTTTCCAAAGCATGGATCATTCAATATCAACTCTACCTTCATCTAAGCCGTCACGGGAGGCCGTTCACGCTTCCCTGGCCCTGGGCCTCTCTTGTACGAGTGCCACACCCACCGAATACTGCGCGGACGTGGTTCCTTTCTCCTCAGGCAACACATTCGAGAGCCGCGCAGAGCTCTTGTGTGCTTTCACGCAACTGTCCAAGCAGCTCGACCACTTGGCGAAGTTGAGCTCCGGGGTACAGCCGGCCACCACGCCATACACCACTTTTTAAGATGTACCGCAGTTCCGAGGCTTGAAGGATGACTCTGACATATGGGTAGCAACTGCCAAATCTCTCGGTTCTCTTCATTTCTGTCCCGACAATTTTAAATGGGAGGTGCAGCGCGTCACCCGCCTGTGCCCCGCCGCGGTGGTCTAGTGGCTAAGGTACTCGGCTGCTGACCCGCAAGTCGCGGGTTCGAATCCAGGCTGCGGCGGCCGCATTTCCGATGGAGGCGCAAATGTTGTAGGCCCGTGTGCTCAGATTTGGGTGCACGTTAAAGAACCCCAGGTAGTTGAAATTTCCGGAGCCCTCCACTACGGCGTCTCTCATAATCATATAGATGTTTTGGGACGTTAAACCTCACACATCAATCAATCAGTCACCCGCCTGTGTCCTGGGGACAGTCAATGTGGCCTGCCGTCACTTACATTCTCTAAAACGTTTCTTGTAGCCTCGATTAGCCGCATTCGGGCGCAGTTAGTGCTAGTGCAGACGCGACTGACAATTATTTTGAGCTCTGCATAGTATATCACAGCCTGCCGATGTCTTGATCACGTGCTGATTCAAAATTATTACCTAAGAAGGAGACCAGAAACAAACAATAACGAGAAACACGTTGGTCTCTGCATCGTCTTCGTCGGTATCGTTCTTATACCAGCGCATTATTTAGAGATCGACATGAACCATCAACTAGCCCCGATCGTTGCTTTACTGCCAGTATATGTTGCGCTACATTGCCCTAAACCTATTAAGGGTCTGAATCGGCCATCTACAAATAGACCCTCAAGCATTAACGAGCCATCAAGGAAAGACCGGTGTGGCGACCTTCCTCTACTCAATTCTGGTAGATAGATTTTCTCTAATTGCTCTTTCTTTTTTGTAAATAGGAAGTATTCCCCCTCACGTAAAAGCGCGTTTTTATAAGTACTTCTCGCCACTTCTCCTTGAGCGGCATGCGTCAGTAGGGCTAGTAAAACAATCATCAATATTTCTGCCTTGCATGCCTTCAAGTTGATACACCTTATGCACTGTCTTTATATTTGCGCAAATCATCGATCACTAAAATAAATGTATGTCTCTGTCTTCTACCGAAATCATTCGTGGAATACTGTCTTGATTGTTAGCGTGGTCATTGATGGTGTGATAACACAATCGGGCATCTTTTTGACATGAAATTTCATACATAGCGCACAGGGATATTCAAGCGTCCAATTGGAACTATCAGGATTGTATTTGATCAAACTGTTCGATTGCGGCTTTTCAGACTTATTGCGCTTAGAGAATTGTGGTGACATTTTGGGGTGTCAAATGATTCCTCGAAGCAATAGTAAGCCTGCATGGGAGGCCCTGCGACGTGCTTCATAAAATACAAGAGAAGGAACGAAGGCTGCTGACCCGCTGGTTGCGGGAAAGAATCCCAGCTTCGGCGGCTGCATTTTCGAGAGAGACTACAGTGCTTGAGCCCCGTGTGGTCGGATTTGGGGGACGTTACAAAACCCCTGGTGGTCGAAATTTCCGGAGACGTTCACTGCAGGCGTCTTTCATAATTATATTGTATACTTGAATTGTTAAACCACACATATCAGTCAAGTAGAAATATGCACTAAATGCAGAGTTGTTTAAAAGAATATTACTAACAACATTCATTACCTATATTCCCTAGAGCGCCGTTCTTTGGTACCTATTCGTGCACATAGCAGCATTAATGTTACCCTAATAGATGGACATAAAAAATAAAATAAGGAAGATGTATCCCTGATATATTGGGTTTTGAACCAGGGATTTTCTAAGGCAGTCAAGTATTCTACTAATGAGCTACATTGGCGCTAGAAACGTCTTTGTAAATATAACCTATGCAGGCGTCAGGTCAGGCAAGAAATTGCAATCGCCTATACGACATCACATAGTATAAGAGTAAAATAAGAACCAGTAGTTACAACCTAATAATTACGCACCGAGTGTGGTTCAGTCTCATGCTGCCACCTTTCCCCCACACGCATGTCAGTGCACCAGAGCACCACCAGCATCGCCAAAGCCAAGCCGTGCACTTGTGAGTTGATCAGTTTTAAGGAAAACTGCCACTTTCTTCGAACACTGCTCTGCGACTAGAGCAGAAAAGTAGGCCATACCTTATACCGTCGCTGCCATCACCACGAGATTGCACTTCATTTTTGCGTTCACGGTGAGGTCGGCGACAGATTGACATCACAGACTACCTCGCAGAAGAAAAGTGAAGAGCGAGGCAACTTTTCTGCCCACCACCGCTTCTTGCCCAGCTGCGGATGTTCGTTGACATCTGGCCAGAGGATTGGTCCGTGACCAGCTTCGTATTTTGTTTACTCTTGCGATTGTTTTAACCTTCGACCAAACGAAATATTGGGAGCCTTATTTTATCACGCATGAGCGGCAGAGAAATGGTATGCGGCACTGTTGGCATGTTGGAAGGTAGCCATCCCACCAGCTGTAGGTAAGACTTTTGTTTTCGCATTTGGTTCAACTTATGAAGGTTCTGATGGGTGGCGACTAGAGTTGAAGAAAATCACAGGCAAATGGCAACAGCAGCCCGCCACAATAGTGCGCTGGCTGTTCAAAATTTGGTGCTTTATACATTTGTGGCAGTTCCAGTATCCGGCTGATATGATACAGAAATGTTCCAGAGTCTCTCTTTGTAAGATCAGGGGACCGTTGTTGTTAGGAGAAAACTTGCGTTTAGTCAAAATGTAAACATATTGTCACGGAGTCATTACGTGAACGAAGGGAGCAGATTCCATGTCGAGAAGAACTTGTTTATTCGGGCCAACTTCTGGCCACGCAAAAGAAAAGTAAGACAGTGGCACTGATAGCAGAAACAGAGCGTCAGCCGTCGATAACTTGACAAGCGGCGAAGCGTGTCAGCATTTATGCACTTGCCACAGAACACTCTAGCTTTATCGCTAGCGCTGACGTAGGATCCAGAATAATCTGAAAGGTTCAACAAGGGGGCGTAGCCTAAACAAAACGATCTACTACAGACGTGAAGCTTCTCTAACAACGTAGGCGCGGTTTGAGCTGAACATGGTGTAGCGGGGGATAACAAAACTTGAGGAAAGTAAAGTGAAGAAGGCATCGTCCCAATGCTTTAGCAGAAGATTAAAGTACAAAAGTTATTGAGAGAAAGAACGAACAATAAATTACGATAATGCAATAACGAGAACAACAGCAGCAGCAGCAGCAACAAGAACAACAACAGAATACACTTTTTTAGTTTGTTAACGAGCATAAATTGGCTTAAGGTGTGCGACATGGAAGACTTCAGGTCGTGATCGGCGTCATTAATAGTTCGTGATGCCATCGGCGAATACCTCGTAATCAAGTGGGCCGAGTCATCGAATTACCCTGTATGGTCCGAAATACCGTCACAGAAGCTTTTCACTGAGTCCACGTCGGCGTATCGGCATCCATACACAAACACGTCCACCGGGCTGGTATTCCATGAAGCGTCCTGGAAGATTGTAGCTGCGGCAATTCGTCGTCTGTTGATGCTTGATACGGAAGCAGGCAAGTTGTCGGGCTTCTTCGGCGAGCTGAAGGTACTCGCTCGCATTGAGGTTTTCTTCGTCGGTGACGTTGGGTAACATGGTGTCAAGGGTTGTCACCGGGGTCCTTCCGTACCCCAGCTTGTACGGTGCCATCTGCGTCATTTCTCTTACTGCGGTGTTGTATGCGAACGTCATGTACGGAAGGATGGCAGTCCACGTTTTGTGTTCGACGTCGACGTCGGTCAGCATGTCGGCGATGGTCTTGTTTAGGCGCTTGGTGAGGTCATTTGCTTGTGGGTGGTAGCAACGTTACTAGAACCAGGTTCTAGTACCGTTAGGTTACGCTGTCGTACCACTGTGGCTTGTCTGGCTGTATGCCAAAATCGCTTGGGTTAGCTCAGCAGTAAATTCGGTACTTCTGTGGGTGATACGAACTTGAGGAGAACCGTGATGCAGGACGATGTTTTCGACTGAAGAACTTGGCTACCTTAGATGCACTACCTCTGGGCAGGGCTTTTTTCTCGGCGCGGTGGGTAAGGCAGTCGGTAGCTACGACGATTCATCTGTTCCCAGTAATCGACGTCGGAAACGGCCCCAGTACGTCCGTCCTGATTTGTTGGAATGGTCGGTGAGGTGGGTAAACCGGCTGAAAAAAGCCTGCTGGCCTTTTCGGCGGTGCCTTTTGTGCTGACAGTCACGGCATGTCCCCACGTAACAAGTGATGTCGACGGTAATTCGTGGCCAGTAGTATCTCTCTTGTATCCTCGCGAGCGTGCGGGAAACTCGAAGGTGTCCTGCCATTGGGTCGTCATGTTGGGCCTCAAGTACTTCTGGTCTTACTGCTGAAGGAACCACGAGGAGGTGGTCGGCTCGAAGGGGCGAGAAGTTCTTTTTTTGGAGAACTGTTTCGCAAGAAGAACGACTCCAGTCCTCTTTTGAAAACATTTGGAACAGACGAGTCGTTACCCTCGTGGTATTCTACAAGATTTCTGAGTTACGGCTCAGCTTGCTCTTGTTCGAGGAAGTAGTCGGCAGTTATTGTTCTTAAGAAGCTGTCCTGATTCATGCCATCGGTCGGCAGTTGTTCGACAGGTGCACGAGACAAACAGTCGGTGTCTGAATGTTTTCTTCCTGTATTCGATCTGTGTGTACAACCTCAAGGTTAGAGAATATAACTGCAGCACTCGCAAGGTTAGAGAATATAGCTGCAGGACTAATCTTTTGAACACTTTTTTCCTCAAAACTATGGCTGAATGGAATCGTGTGCCTGCTGACAAGGTCAGCATAATAGGTAACGAAGCTTTTGCGGCCGCTCTTTGATATCTCATTCTGTCTTCGGCTACAGTCAAATTTTATGCAGTGTTTAGTTCTTATCACTTCGTTTTTGTATATTTATGTTTGTGCAGTATGAATTTCATTTTTGTTTTCTCTCTTCGTCTGGGTTAGCTGATCTTTATGTAATTCATGTGTATTGACAACAATGTATGCTGCTATTTCTCATTAGTTTTTCACTACCAATGTTCTTGAAACGTATGATTTATAAACTCTCTGTGTAACCCCCCCCCCACTGTAATGCCTAAATGGCGCTGTGGATACGAGTGCATATAAAAATAAAAAACAACGGTCTCCTCGCATTCTTCCAGTCTGAGGCTCCACCGAGCAAGGTGACCCGAAGGATCTTTCATGGTAGCCAGCCAACAAAAGACGTCGTGGTCGCTGACAACAATGAAAGGCCTGCCGCAGAGGTAGAGGTCAGACTTTGACGTTACCCAGATGATAGCAAGGCACTCGTTTTCTCTTGTGAAATAGTTAGCTTAGGCCTTGGATAGCGGCTGGCTAACCTAACTGATTACCCGTTCCTCGTCTTCAGTCCTCTGCAGAATTACGAGGCCGAGTCTTAGGTTTCTTGCGTTGGTGTGTAGTTCTGTTTCGGCATGTTCAACAAAATGCACTAGTATCGGCGGTGTTTGAAAGCGGCGTTAAGGTTCTTCAAGTGCTTCCTCTTGTAACCCTTCCCACCGAAATGTCTCGTTGCTTTTTGTGAGTTGAGTTAGCTGCTCAGCGATCTGTGAAAAACTTTTGACAAAACGCCTGTAACCGGCGCGAAATTCGAGAAATGGGCGTGCCGCCTTCTTTTCAGTTGACTGCGCGAAATGAGCGAGGACGGCTTTTTTCCGCGGGTTCGGACTGACTCCAGAGTTGTTAATCACGTGCCCCAGAAACAACAACTCCTTCCTACGCGAAGTGGCACTTTTCTGGCTTCAGGGTTAGTCCAGAGGTTTCGATAGCTTGAAGTACTACTTGAAGTCGCTGGAGATGCTTGTCGAAGCGCGAGGAAAACACAATGACGTCACCCGAGTACACGTGGCAAGCCTGCTATTTCAACCTGGCCAGCACGGTGTCCATAACGCACTGGAACGTCGCAGGCGCTGATCAAAGACCGAATGGTATGACCATATGCTCAAAAGGCTGTCCGGCTCAATAAAGGCCGTCTTTTTTATCTTCCTTGTCAGACTAAATTTTCCAATATCCCATTTAGATGTCCATCGAAAGTATTTCGCACTGAGTAGTCGGTCTAGGCCGAAGTCTATACGTTGAAGAGGATACACGTCCCTTTTTGCGATTTTGTTCAGGCGGCGGTAATTAACGCAAAAACGTATGGCCCACCTTTCTTCACTAATACCATGGGTGACGCCCACAGACTATTAAAAGCCGAATGATGTCACGTAGCGTTTCGTCAATTTGTTTTTTTTACCGTGTAGCAATCGCGTGTAGGGACTCGGTACGGGCTTTGTCAAACTAGTCGGGCACTCTCTTCTGTATGTTTTGCGACTGCGGTTTTTCGCATTCTCAATGATGACGAGAAGCAGTCCTTGAATCGTAAGAGATGGGACTTGAGGTGGCCTTACTTGCACTTTGAAACACTCGGGTTGAAGTCGAAATTTGAATCGGGGCCACATTTCGTCAAAGCAGCATCGGCAGCATTGGAGAGGGTGAATGTATTGCTGGCCTCCGCGAATTCGTCGATGTAGGTGACCATCATACTATGATTGAGGTGCCTGTATTCTTGGCTAAAGTTTGTGAGCACCACATTTGCTTTGCCGTTACGCCGCTCAGCTATGCCTCTTGCGACGAAAATCTGAGAGTTTTGAAGAAGGTGCTTATTCCCTTCCAAACGCTATATACACAATTCAGTACTCCGTTGTTTTTGCTATTTGCATCGAGTAGAAGCTATGAAAGAGCAAGATATTTCGCACTTTGGAATAATTGAACCTCCTTCATAATAAATTTGTCTTCGTTTAATCTCAATTTGCAGTGTACTGGTGCACATGGTCACTTCTCTGAAGGCACAACCGCGTTCGACGAGTCGTGCAATGTGCCGCTTCTTGCGAACAATGTGGAAAGAAGAGTTTTTTTTCTTCAATGTGGGTATCACTGTAAATGATTTTGCACAGTATTGCTAGCCTGAGATTTTATTCTCTTTATGCTGAAAATGAGCATCTATGGCTTCAGGGTAAAGAGATAATTAATTACACCTTAAATTTGATGAGTTGCTGTGACACTCATACATTCAAGAATTATCTCATTATTCTCATTGCAACAGAATATTGAGTGCCTTGAAGTAACTTAGTAGCGATTTGACACTTTACATACAGTTCTTCATAGGTGGTTCCTGCAAGGGTAAAAACCCTCGACGACGCCTTCATTGTTTTCGGCTTTTTTAGTGCCAACGGAAATTACGGCGCTGGGGAAAGGTGGCACGATGACCTGCTCTTCTAGCACATTCAATGCGTGGTTCTTGGCGTTCCAAGGGTCTGCAGCATGTTTCATGAGGTTATTGTGATTGAATCAGACTGCACGTTGATGACTGCGCCGTGGTGACCCAGAAATTTCATTCCAAGTGTCATATCCTGGAGCAATTTTTTAGGGTTACAAAGCTCGCTGGATAAGTCCGGTTAATTATGGTGACTTTTGCTGTGCAGACTCCAGTCGGCATTATTATGTGACCTCCATTGGTCCGAATTTTGGGGCCTTGCCATGCTGTCCTCACTTTTCTCAACTTCGTCGTGAAAGGTCCAATGACGACGGAACAGTCGGCTTAAGTATCGATTAGAGCAGTGACGACGTGGCCATTATCTATTACGTCGAGGTTGCTCGTTCGTCGTCGTGCGTCGCGGTTGGTTTGTGGTGTCGAATCATGACTAAACCTAGTTTTCTATGCTTCCACTCTGCTGCGTCGTGCCGTCTTCATGGTACGAAGGTTCGACGTCAAGAACCTTTTGTCTTGCGGCGAGTGCTTTTGATTTCGTTGTGGCATCTTCGTCGGCGGCGGTGGCGGAGGATCTTCGGTAGTTCGTCGTACAGCAATCAAACCTACATCGGTTGCTGCCCTTAGTTTTCCGAGTAATGGCTCGGAGATCAGGTCCGAGCAGGGCCAGTATAGTGCCCACGGGACTGTGAGGTGTAGCGGGCCGGCGACGGCGAACAATTACGTCGTCGGGGTGTCGACTGCACTGCCACAAGGTAGTCGGCGATGTCAAGCGGTCGTTCGCATATTTTGCACGCGGCGCGTTGATGTCGAAGCCCAGTAGGCTCATCTGTCCGTGCTGGAAACGGTGGTAGATGTGTTCGGCTTTTCCACTGTGGTTGCAGATCGGGTGGCTGTTAGGTGCCTGCCAAATATCACTTTTCCTCGGGGCACCGTGCTCCGCGATCGAAGGATGGGACGTTTGGGGTGGTGGTGGCGGCGGTAGCATCTTGCGACGGAAGTGCGTCAGGATGGCGTCCTGGCGTGGGCGTGGAGGAGGGGCGTGACGGCGGGCTGCCGCAGCATAGCTCATTACTTGCAGGTGTGGTTCTGGAGTCTGAGGAAGGCCTACACACCAAACCGAATCTCGCCCTTAAGGGTGTAAATGAGCATGTCGCCAGACGAGCACCCTTTTGCTTCCTATTTGGTGTTCCAAAAAGAGTGCTGATAAAAGGTGCAGAGCTCAGCACCCTCAAAAAAGGGAGCAGAGCAAAAATTTTAAAGGTTGCAATGGGTGCACCCTTTGACTATGGATGCTGTCATGCCATAACATCCTTTCAAAGGGGTGCTTGAAGGGTGCTTCACAACGACGTACCATTGGCTCGAATCTTGGATTGATATGGAGATGGCTAGAAATGCAGAATGATCTATACTCTGTAGACCTTGCTGTGTGACAGGCCACATACGGTTTATCAATATTTGAACAAATGTACAATGTCGTCCATTCCACCCTGAACACGTGCACCGTGCGGCCGGCACTCCACTGAGTGTCTCTCGCAGGCGCTCATGAAACTAGCACTGATGCACAGTGACAGCTCTAGGTGGGGCTTCCGCAACATTGTCTTTTAAAACACAATGGAATCTGCAGTATAGCTACTGTTAACTTGGCTGCAGTTGTTTTTTTCTTTTTAAATGTAGGCAAATAGAGTATGGCACTGTTCTCGAGAAGTGCAGCGATTGTGCCGTATCTTGTCCAGGTGGTGCTCCTCGGGTTTGTTTTTTTTTTGCTGGCCAGGATGGAACAAGCCGCAATTACTACACATCTTAAAAAGAGTGCTGAATATCAGATAAGCTTGCACTGTTGCAAGAGCAAAGTTACCTTCACCACATAGGAAGTGCGATTTGGCAAAGTCGCCTTGCTCTAACATTCAACAAAGTGAAGGCCCCACTTACAACTAGCTGTCTGTACGCTTGTCTGTTAGTACTAAAGTGCCCTCGAGAAGCGCTCAGCAGAGTTCCGGCTGTATTGCGCAATGTTCAAGGTGGAAGTAGACAATATGTAAATATATACCTAAAGCAAGCAATATTGAATAAACATGTGTTTCAATAAACATGATATTGATGCCATAGTGCGTATATGGCCTATGCTACTCGTTTTAGACCAGAATGATTGACATCTATCCGTGGCCACTTCCCGCACACATGAATGCCCAATTTATGGATGCTTGGTCACCATACAGACATGTAAGCGTGCAAATTGAAAATTCATAAGGTTCGAATGTTGGTGATCTTTTCAGCAGCCACATATTCACTTTAAAAGAGTCAGATAATATGCACTAAATACAGCACCTTACCACGTTGCGCTCTTTCAAATTATGTGTAGCAGAAGTGAGCTTTTAAGCGTGTGAGAATGCAAGATATTAGGCCACAAAGAAATTTTATGACAAATAATTTAACATAATGCAAATAGTCACATCAACTACTTCATTGTACATAGCATACAACCTAAAATTATTGACAATAGTAAACATGAGCTATGACCTACTGCACTGATTGTAATGGTGAGATCCGTGTGAATGAGGATCAATCTTCTGTTTTTTAATCTTTTTCTTCTGAGTCTACATCTTTTTTGTGACGATATTATTTTTTAAATTTCAACATTCTGATTTTCCTCCTTGTATAGTAAGTAACAAATAAATTATTTAGAACAATAAAGTATACGTTAGAGGCACCAGCAGTGAAAAGTTGCATATTGAGGGTGTTGCCAGAGCCCACACAATTGAAAAAGAAAATGGATAGGAAAGCAGCTGTGCGGTAAATCATGTGGGCTTATATAACACGCTTTTGTCATCATGCTAAAATTCTTAACTACAAACTTGCTCAAGACCTATCTACAGCTATCCTTATATATATATATATATATATATATATATATATATATATATATAGGGAAAAAAGTGTATACCTAAGGGCTCGTTTTTCCGTGTTTTAACACAATACTAATGAGATCTAACAGACAGTAATGCCAAGGAATGTACAGGGGAAGTTAATAGAACCAATGGAAAGTAAATAAGAAGAAAGAAAAGTGGATGAAAAAATAACCAGTCGTGGGCAGGAATCGAACCTACGACCTTCGAATAACGCGTTCGATGCTCTTATCACTGAGCTACCACAGCGGCCTTCTCTCCATCCACGTTTTTTGGGTTTATATGTGAATTTAGAAGTAGGTGTGACAGTCAGCGCCATCTATAAGCCAAACGGCGAGTGTGAAAACACTCTTATGCGCATGTTTGGTGTCACGTAGCACGTGAACCTATTATGAGCGGGCAGCTGATTAAATGTCCCTCTTATACAACCTAAACACACCAAGTCTCCCAGTACGAGACTCTCGTTCAATGAAATAAGGGAAAGAAGTGTATACCTAAGAGCTCGTCTTTCCGTGTTTTAACACAATATGAATGACATCTAACAGACAGTAATGCCAAGGAATGTACAGGGGACGTTAATAGAACCAATGGAATGTAAATAAAGAAAGAAAAGTGGAAGAAAAAATAACCAGTCGTGGGCAGGAACCGAACCTACGACCTTCAGATAACGCGTTCGATGCTCTAACCACTGAGCTACCACAGCGGCCTTCCATCAATCCACTTTTTTGAGGTTTATATGTGAATATAGAAGTAGGTGTGACCGTCAGCGCCATCTATAAGCCAAACGGCGAGTGTGAAAACACTCTTATGCGCATGTTTGGTGTCACGTAGCACGTGAACCTATTATGAGCGGGCAGCTGATTAAATGTCCCTCTTATACAACCTAAACACACCAAGTCTCCCAGTACGAGACTCTCGTTCAATGAAATAAGGGAAAGAAGTGTATACCTAAGAGCTCGTCTTTCCGTGTTTTAACACAATATGAATGACATCTAACAGACAGTAATGCCAAGGAATGTACAGGGGAAGTTATCAGAACCAAAGGAATGTAAATAAGAAGAAAGAAAAGTGGAAGAAAAAATAACCAGCCGTGGGCAGGAACCGAACCTACGACCATTCAGATAACGCGTTCGATGCTCTAACCACTGAGCTACCACAGCGGCCTTCCATCAATCCACTTTTTTGGGGTTTATATGTGAATATAGAAGTAGGTGTGACCGTCAGCGCCATCTATAAGCCAAACGGCGAGTGTGAAAACACTCTTATGCGCATGTTTGGTGTCACGTAGCACGTGAACTTATTATGAGCGGGCAGCTGATTAAATGTCCCTCTTATACAACCTAAACACACCAAGTCTCCCAGTACGAGACTCTCGTTCAATGAAATAAGGGAAAGAAGTGTATACCTAAGAGCTCGTCTTTCCGTGTTTTAACACAATATAAATGACATCTAACAGACAGTAATGCCAAGGAATGTACAGGGGAAGTTATCAGAACCAATGGAATGTAAATAAGAAGAAAGAAAAGTGGATGAAAAAATAACCAGCCGCGAGCAGGAATCGAACCTACGTCCTTCGAATAACGCGTTCGATGCTCTAACCACTGAGCTACCACAGCGGCCTTCCCTCTATCAACTTTTTTGGGGTGTATATGTGAATTTAGAAGTAGGTGTGACAGTCAGCGCCGTCTATAAGCCAAACGGCGAGTGTGGAAACACTCTTATGCGCATGTTTCGCGTCACGTAGCACGTGAACTTATTATGAGCGGGCACCTGATTAAATGTCCCTCTTATACAACCTAAACACACCAAGTCTCCCAGTACGAGACCCTCGTTCAATGAAATAAGGGAAAAAAGTGTATACGTAACGGCTCGTTTTTCCGTGTTTTAACACAATATAAATGACATCTAACAGACAGTAATGCCAAGGAATGTACAGGGGAAGTTATCAGAACCAATGGAATGTAAATAAGAAGAAAGAAAAGTGGATGAAAAAATAACCAGCCGTGAGCAGGAATCGAACCTACGTCCTTCGAATAACGCGTTCGATGCTCTAACCACTGAGCTACCACAGCGGCCTTCCCTCTATCAACTTTTTTGGGGTGTATATGTGAATTTAGAAGTAGGTGTGACAGTCAGCGCCGTCTATAAGCCAAACGGCGAGTGTGGAAACACTCTTATGCGCATGTTTCGCGTCACGTAGCACGTGAACTTATTATGAGCGGGCACCTGATTAAATGTCCCTCTTATACAACCTAAACACACCAAGTCTCCCAGTACGAGACCCTCGTTCAATGAAATAAGGGAAAAAGTGCATACGTAACGGCTCGTTTTTCCGTGTTTTAACACAATATTAATGAGATCTAACAGACAGTAATGCCAAGGATTGTATATAAATATATATATATATATATATATATATATATATATGCGTGTGTGTGTGTGTGTGTGTGTGTGAGTGTTTCTAAGCTTGTGCATTACAAGATCACAAATATTGACAATTTAATGCCAGTGGTGTTAGAATAATAGATTGTGATCATTCAAACACTTGCACAATCCATCTTCAGCTGCCCAGGCTACTTTGGCTCCTTCTCTACAGCCCATTCGTACCCGGAAGCCTAAAATAAAGACAGAAATAATCACCAAGAGTTTCACAAGACAGAGTGTTCAAGATACTATACGCTCAGTCATGCCGGAGTGTTCTTAGTTCTGTGTGAGTAGAAGTCAGCATCATAATCCACTTTGTTTACAACGGGAAACACGCTTGTTGGGGGTCCCCCAGACAAAAAGCTGTGTAAACAACTTGATAGCAGCTGGGCGCCTACAGAGGGTAGCACATACAATAGATTTCACATACAAAAACAAACTGCATAGTAAAAGGGAAATATATATACAAGAAACATCTGAGAAATGATTCAAAATGATGCACATGTGAAACATTAGATAAATTTGAGGTAAAAAGCTATTCAGGAAGTAATCGCGCACATCCTATTTGAACAAACGGAATAGAGCACTAAAGTTAGGGTTTTTAAAGAATTGTAAAGTGCTAATATGCAGTATTCTTTTCTAGCTCTACTGTAGTGTGTCAAGTATATGGTACTAGTGTTTGCCTGTTAGGTACGCTGTAGTTATGAATCTATTTAGTTTTCTTAATACCTAAAACTTAGTATGCTGCACTCCAGCTGTTCTTCATGTTCTATTAATATAGTATCATATATAGTATCATTAGAGTTACAAAATTGATGCTAAAATTTGGCAGATCCCACATCAATGTTATGCGAAGAATCGATGTTATGCGACACCCGCGGATGCAAACTGAATGTTTTTAATTTTTTATTGAGCGATCTTATGAAGTGGAGCTCAATTTATGTACAAATCCTCGCACACGATACGTTAAGCAGCGACATATGTTTTATTTGTTACGGGCAGTTGTTACACCCTTGAAAACATTAACACTTATTTGCAGTTTCGTAACCATGCCTAGAAACATGGATATTAGCCACACTAGAAGTGGATGGTAGCCCTCAACACTGCTACACAAATACCTCACAGGATGGCGCCTGACTATAATTGACATTGGTTCGACATCCCGGCTGTATCATAGGAGTGTATATGTAATAGTAGTAAAATTCGATATCCAGTACTGCAACGACAGTTGATGTTACATGAACATTAGGGTCTATTTGAAAACTACAACCGAGGCCGGGCATGGCCCTGTGGTAGAATACTTAATTACCAAGCAGAATACTATGGTTCAATTCCTGCTGAGACACTTGACTTTATTCTTAGCATTCATCTAGTCAATGCTGCCTATGTCAGCTTTTTAACACATTGAAGACAGATTTAACACATTGAATAGCTCGTGTCGCAGAAAACCCGCCGCCAGCTTAGGCCCCGTTGATTCAAAGCAAAAAATTGTCTGTCTCTGTAACATAAAAATTAAGTTACCAAGTTTCCATAAACTCAAAGAATTCCTACTCATGACCTAATGGAGGCGTCCGAATTCCTGCATAACAAAATCCTCAAGTCGTACTACTATACACTTAACACACGGCTAAACACACGAAAGTTCTTTGACATCGGCCACAAATTTTCTTTTGATGTACAATGCTGTTCCTCCTCCCCATTTCATGGACCACGCCGTGTCTTGATAATTGTACTCTGGTATTCTTGGTGAGCAATATTGCACAAATGAAACCAGGATGATGTCAAAAGAACAACATCAAACTTTGCCGACATGTCATGAAAATAGAGACAAAGGCTACTAGCCCTATATTTAAAGCTAAGAACATTTAGGGTAAACGCCTTTAAATTATCTGGTGGCCTTTAAGCTCGACCAATAAATTTTTCGCTATCTAGGTATCAAACGTCTGCCATGTCATTCATAGTTTAGCGACATAGCAAGCTAAAAAGTGTGGCTATGAAGGCATCAACACAGTGTTTTGTCCAGTTCTTCGAAAAGGGCATTCTTTGTTGTTGCTAATGTTTCCAAATTTTTGCTCCAAAGTTCGTGCCTTGCATACAACTGAACCTCCATCCTACTTCTTGTTTTTTGCATTCATGCTGTCACTAACTGCTTACCTAGTCTTGTCAAATGTTTCTTGATAAATGTCAAGTGTTTGTTGATTCTTGAACAAGAAGCTGCGCGTATAATTCGCTTTAAGTATTTTTGGTTAGTGAATATGGAGCGTGACTGGGGAAAGAGCACTAGAAATTATTTTGGCTAATACGAGAGGGATCACTTTTTGGCCACGGGGTGAAGCATGTGCTATAACAGGAATCACTTACTTGCAGCTCTGGAAACATAAAAATTGTGCCAGCCATGTAAAACTTTAGGTGTTTGGTTAACAGAAAAGTTGTCAAGGGATGTGCAGGCCGGTTTCGTGCGTTAAGCTGTCTCACGTTTTAATTGTTCTTTCTACTAGCAGCACTTTTGAAAAGCTCCACGTTATTCAAAACAGAGCTTTACGCATCATTTACAACTTAGCCAAAGATAATTCTTCTCCACAGCTCAGCTGTTTTACCTTATTACTTACGCTGAGATCTGGCATATGCATATACAAGATAAAGAATATATCAATGTTTACAGATACAGTAAGGTCAGCTGAATACTCATCTATGTAACACTTACGGCTCGTGAAAAAATTCTAAACAACACCACACACTATTTACGGGGCCCAGACGAGAATATATCTACCAATACCCTATGCATTGAACAAAAAATAGTCAATATCTCGCAGATCTGAGCTTTATGCTTTCATCGTTAATCAAGAATAACATTGATGAATGTTACCTTTGATGTGTTTTTTTTCTGTTGGTCTCTTCGAAAATGGGTGTACTGGTCGCGTTTTTTTTTGGCGATAATGTATGCTTATGTATGCCAGTTAACGTGTGCCGTCATGGCATGCTGCTGAACAATAATCAGCTGGGAAGCTTAGTGAAGTTCAAAAAAGCTTTTTTTTCACATGCTCTCCGCTGTAGGTCGGTCCAGTTTGTTACGGCGTCGATTAAAATCAACGGGATCTTCGCCGAATTCTCAGCCGCCATTTGCATTTTCGCGCTACCAAATGTTTACAAGCCATAAGTAACCCCACCTGACAGCCGCACTACGGAACGCAAGATACAATTTTTGGTAGCGTGAAGAAAAAATGAACTAATAAGATCAATAAAACGTACTGCACACTTTTTACGCGTGCAAAAAAACGGGAATTTATGATTTTGAAATTGTGTCAACGAGTTTTCTCTTCCTCGCTAGCTTCGAGTTTTTTTCATGTGAATTTCGGGAGAGTTGGTTTACTACAAGCGGCCAAGACAAGCCCAATTTGGAGTCATTAGTTGTAAATATGGCGTTTGCGCGTTGTACGATGGAATTTGTGGGTTGTCTTGCGCTACCGGGTTTATACTTCTTCTGTGTGCAGCCTCTATGCCTCTTCGAATTGTACGGTAGGTGTGAAACAGATGTGGTTCAGTAAAACCGTGAAAAGTCATTTGAAATTCGGGGTGCGCCAAAAGTCACGTTCGTTGTTTGCGGAGACGGTTACCGCGCCAAAAAAGGCTTCATTTTGCTGAGCGTTGTCGATATGGCGAAAAAAGCCTTTTTCGACAAAGTGAGCCGGGTAAGGACATCCAAAAAGAGCTGCTTTCACAGGGACGTCAACCTGAGTGTCATTTTATTTTCCACGACAATTTCGCTGGCATGCATTAAGGTGAACAAAGGAAGGCACAATAAAACATTTGAGCTAGTGCATGTGTGTTTTATTTTTATGTGCCACATTTTATCGGTGTGTTGCGTATTTTGGCGTGATGCACCTGATACCACGCGCTCGTGTCCCATGGGATCTTTCGATTGCAATAATGACCAATCTGGATTAAAATGTCTATTATGTGCGGCTGCACAGTGACATAGGTTTTAGCTGCCACTGTTGATCGCGACCAAAAACCACATTCGTGTCGGCCCTGATGGCGCTGGAAATGACCGGTGTGACACCTGTAGAGTTATTAATATATGATAATGAGTCGACGTCGCTATTCTTGATGACCAACCTGCATTTAATTGCTTCTACTTATTGTTCGCGTGTAATAGTCACACATTCTACGTTTTCATTTCTGTGTGGTTATTTATAGCAGCCTGCTTTCTAACTTCATGTGTTCTCTGATTAAACTATTTTTACTAACCTCGTGCAGATGGAGAAAAAAACGACTCGCCGTGCAACACAATCTTTTCTGCTAGAGTGACGACTGTGAAAGGAACGTCAGAACTTGGAAGGTAAATGTGCTTTAATAGTAAAACTTATTTTAACAACATGTACAAAATGCTAAATTTCAATGTCCTGGTTGCTTTCACAAGTCGCACGTTTGTACAATAGTCGCTCATTCAAGTACGTTCACGCTAATTGGCTAGGCAAGGGTCACTCATTCCACGTTACATTTTTTTTAGTTTTGTTCGGTCGTGAAGTGGTAACTCGAGGAAAAATAAAGACTGCTTCAATTGAAATGTTTAGGTACGTATACCAGCTATATCTGTACATTTTTGCCATTTTGATTCAGACATTTGTATGTGTGTAGCACCAACTCAATAATTTATTTATTTCACAATACTGCAGCCTAGTATAGCCCAAGCTGAAGTGGAATTACAAGAAAGGAGAACGGTACAGAAATAATTTATAACACTACTGGCACCACATGCAAATACGTCAGTTTGGCCAAGATGATTATTACCAAGAAAAAGAACAGCACTAATAGTTAACAACCACACTTTTGACTTAGTAATGTAAGAGTCTCAGTGAATTAGTATTCAGCACAACAAATGTTGATTAAGGGCTTCATCTTAACTGTCTACCTTGAAACTTCCTTTACTCTCTGCCTAGATGTTCAGTAAGCGAGTCTGCAGCAAGCAGCTGAGCGAACAACATGACTGGGTGAAAGCAGAAGCCTCCAAGCCTGCATTTTATGTTAGCAAAGATATGGCGATCAGAGATAGCTAAGTTGAGTCTGTATGGTGTTGGGAGACTTAACTTCCCGCTGCTTCCTCTGTGGCCCCATGTTGTCTTGAAAAAAAGACAGTGTCCTATGACATCTCTCTTTGCTTATTCTTAATTGCGCTCTGTAGGCATTTGAGAGTTAGACCTACAATAATGCAGTTAGGGTCATGTCGTGTCCCATGAATAAGTGAGGCATAAACTTGCAAAGGCTCATGGGATGCACGCAGTCTGCACCAGCTACCATTTCAATGGCTCTCCGTATGCTGCATCACTCCCTGAGTATCGGCATTTATCCGTGTCACTTGCTTTCTTCATGGTAACCCAACGCGCATGCTGCAAATTCACACAATAGCATGGCCGCACCTACGACTGACCAGAAAAGAGAAGCATGTGCTGTGATTGCCAAATAATACTTTCATTTGAAGTGGCAAACAAGCAACTGTATGTGCTATCAGAATTATGTGTTTTCTTTTAAGTGGCATGGCCTTGGTTGTCTCGTCTTTCAACTGATTTTACAATTGCATATTAACACACATCCCCAACTAATGTGCTTATTTTTACGTGTTTGCTTCAGTGAGGGCGCTCAGCTGTTTTCGCATTTGTAATTGAAAAGCTCCGTCAATGTCTCATATTTTTGGATATATAGTATCTTGTATCAATGTTCACTGTGTGCATTAAGTATCATATGTTACTAAAACTACGTGTTCAGCGGTGACAGCCTGGCAAAATGTTCAAGTGTTCATGAATGACATCGACTAGAATGCTGTGCTGAAAAAGTTCGAAAGCAAAATTTGTCCGCTGTAACTTTTATTCAGTAAAGTCAAGCTTCTTAGGCGTTTCCGCATTGCATTGCATCGGTGAACAAGCTGGTCTAGGCGACGCTCACGTAACAGTCAGGCACCGCGTTTGTTAAGCCTAGTTACCTGTCCTACTTGCTTGTGCACCAGATCAGGAATGAATAAATTGACTACTACGAAATAAAAGCTTAGAGGAACAGTTGAAATCACTAGCAACACATTGTATACCTGTTCTATAAATAGAATAGTGTAGCGCCTTTTCTTATCTACATATCATTACTAACACATCATTTTCTCCAACTGGTGCGAGGTTGTCGCCTTCTTAGCCACTGCTAATTGTGTATACATCGCTGCAATTGGTGCCGCGGATTCCACGGTATCACCCCTGGCATGATGTAATGCAGCTCTTGGCTGCTCTGTCTTGCTAATTTCTGTATCAAGCTGAGAGCTGGCTGCACGTAGCATGGCGGCCGTGCATTTTTAAGCAAATGCCGCTCGCTTGTCGTAGCTGTGTAGATAGTGATTGTGGTTGTGCTGATGAAAACTACACATCCAAACGACTTTTGTACTTCAGTCTTGGCGCCTTAGATTCTTTTTTGACGGACCATTATGGTAATGGCACGTAGTAAACCGGCCATCAATCTTTGCTTGAAGCACCTGTACGTAAACACCGAATGTGTCAAACGAAACCATTCATACAGGATTTTCGATAAATATTACACACCTTACTCTAGGCATCCAAAGGCTATACCACTCACCATGTCTCTCCACAAAATCCACTTCAGTTTTCTATCTTTGTTCTAAGGAATTCTGAACAATTTTTCCCCATTTGGCGCTGTTTTCTACAGCTGCACAGCCGACTAATACTGTGCGAGTGACTAGACCGCAACACCATTGAAAGAAAAGCCCTGTCTACGGCTTCAAAAACGCGGCCAGCTAAACAGTGGGCCACGAATATCTTGAACTAGAAGCTTATGCAGATGGCGAATCTTATGAATCTTTGTGGGTTTATGCCTCACCTATTTTATCAAGAAAACACCACCATTTATCTCCCCAATCACAGCAGCCATGCACTTCTTCTTGTAGAAGGTTCACTTGAACTTCTTTGCGCTCATCGGAATGCTTCCACTGTTTGTATTGCACCTTCATTTCTTCAGTTCTGGAGTACATCTGGGAAGTGCTTGAGAAATGTCAAAATGGCACCCGTTTGTCGTTTTGTTTTGATGACCAGTCAGCATTTTAGGAACTTTCTTTGCACGCAGTTTGCAGCACTGGAGGCTCTCTGTGTCCAACCACGGTATACCATCTCTGTGTATTGAGCTGACTGCAACATTTTGAGAAATGAATTACTCAGCCCAAAACCTCTGCCCCAATAATTTTCCCGAACTATCTGATCTGTTCAGTCAACAACATCATTGTTCACACTTGCTTCATTCCCACTCAGTCTACATTGTAAATACTGTGCATCATGTTTTTAATTTCCCATACTATTGCAGTGCCTTGCTGTCATGTATTGAAAGTCGTGCTGTACACATTGCTCAATATTCAATGAATTTCAGCTGCACTGCACTGCTCAGCACCCCGAAATTGAAATATAGCACACACATCACACATATTGTAGGCATGCTTACATGGGTGCTTCGCGTTAAGAACTGAGAGCTCTGGCCTCATAGGATAGACAGGCACACTAAATAAATCGTAAAACAGATATGCATTTCATCATTAAATTTTTATTGCTTTTATTTGGGGGCCATTTTGGCTTTGAAAAACAAGGGCATCGTATTTTATGAGCTAAACTATATCTCTGGAGTGACAACATGCCAAATCAAGCTTCTCAAGTTACACTCATGCTGACTGTATGTTCGTTAAGTACATGAAGCAGTTAATTTTCTAATGATTTGCATACATTCATAAAAATAACTGCATAAACATCAGCCTGCAAATATGATGTGCAACAATTGCACAGTTATAAATTAAGAAGCACATGCAGCTGTTGTGGTCAGCAACACAGGAGGCAGTATAATATTCAACAAGTGAATATTCATGGATACCTATGAAGTAATAGATGACTTAGTAAGGTAGTTATTGCAACAGGTTTGAGTTACGTGTTACTGCAAAGTACAGACTTCGTAGTATGTTGTGTTTACCAAAAAATTTTCAGCATGTGCTCCTGGAGAGTGTATGATATTTCGACAAGGTTTTAAGAATAGGCCCTTGCTCAGTCATCGGTCAATATTTAACGTGGAAGTGGAAGAATCACTGAGAATAAAAAAATGCACATCTGTGCGTCTATTCAAGTGCTTTCTTAAATGCCCATGCATAAACGGCTTTATTTCCCATTCACTCGGCAAACAGAAACGTTGAAAATGGTGGTAGAAGAGAAGAGGCTACTTATTTAACACCTCTTGAAGAAAGTAGGAAGGTGCTTGCTCTCTTAGGAGTGCTTACTCTAGATTTTATGGCATTTAGAACATCTCTACTGAGTGGTAATATTTTCGATTTAAATACACACTCCCAAGACCCCCCCCTCCAAAAAAGTCACAGAAGGCTGCGATTCAAGAAAGAAAAAGAGCCCTGAAAGATGGCTCTGGCAATTAGAAGCTTGTTTGATTAAGCCTCCTCCAGAAAGACAAGAAAATCTTTACAATCGAGCGAGTTGATTCAGCAACAAATAGAGGCTTTGGAGAAAAAAAAATGGCGGGCTTCAGAACCCCTCTGAGCCATAGGTCGGCAAGCTCCCTCCCAAGTCGAGACACTCAAACTCGGTTGGGCCATAAATAAGAATCTAATTGAGCCATATGTTCAAACATAATTTGTGATTGAGTGAGCTTGACATTTTTTTGGTCGGCCTGTGCTTTCAACACACCTTCGACAATATAAAGATAGAATTTTTGTTGAGCATGTATTTCGCGCTCTCTTCTATTTTGTTAATTTCTGGTTAACACTGGCTCATCTCCCCTGTGTAGGTATGGCCGAAGCTAGAAGGAACATTTTAATATGCACCTGTATGATAATCAACAAAATTTTTGGTGTGTTTACAAAACAAATGTAAGTTCAGCTTGTTGTCTCTTCTCATTGTTTTTCAGCATGAAGGCGCATATCTCACCTAGTACCTAGTCTCTTGGTGGCCATAATACATTAATGTCATGTCTATTTATCACTTTTTTTAGCCTCTGAGCTATGTTGTGAATGTAAGGACTACCCACGACACACCCGTTACTTGCTACGCTTCTCGCTTATTATGTTCACAGAAGTCCAACATGAATCTCTACCAACAAGCTCAGCTGTCCGTCACTCTAAGTTGTGAATTTTCATATTGTAGTGAACACTCTTTTTTATCATTTCTTGGTACCTATTACCTGTCACCCCTTAAGTTTGTCATATCCTCCAGGTCAGGCACCTTCGGTACAAACACTACAGCTGCTGCCACCACCACCACGGCCTAGATTTCACTTCAGCCATTGCTGCATCACAGCCAGTATTACCACTTCGGAGCCGCTACCACAGTCCTTCCCAATGATGCCTCACATTGACAGGGCTTCACATGCTTTAAAATGGAGCTATCAGGCAAGTGTGCACTGCTAAGAAATTTAGCTTTCAATGGCATTGATGTTTTCAATGGGCAGAATAATTGGCAAACCAGCCAACTTCATGCTTCTTGAACATGATTGAAACTGCGCGCGTCTGTCAGTGCAGGTAACCAAGTTTATGTGAATTTCAAAGTAGTTTATTTTAACTTTATTTTACAATACTGCAGGCCCCTTCTCGGGCCCATGCAGGAATGCGTTGAACTTGAATACAGAAAAATGTGAGGAAAGTAAATAGAACTTATGTACAAAGCAAATAAGAGCAAGAAATATGCACAGTGTGCAGTAAACAAGGTGTTCATATAAGTTCTTAATTATGTTTATGAACTTGACACAAGAGCAGTTCACAATATCAATGGGCAGAATAATCCATTGCGAAATAGTGTGCAGAAATAAATAATATTTGTAAGGGTTATGTTATTAATTTTGTGTATGAAGGAAGCAGGTGAAGCAAAGATTAGAAGAAGGTACTTTTTCGTTGTTTAGTAGATATGAAAGCAGATTCTTTTTCGACAATTTTCAGGTACTGTGCAATCCTGAGCAAGTTTTCCCACTATGGTGAAGGTCACGAGATTTGGAGGGGGGGGGTGTCTTGCTCGGTCTGGCATTGAAAATCAAGATTGTGGTGAAAAAGCCACGTCTGCTTTCAACGAAACTGAAACACTTTAATAATTATGCATGAATTCACTATGATTCTGCAACCTCGTTGCCCTTCTAAATAAAGAAGGTGAAGGAAACTGCAGAAATGTCAGGAAGACGGGGGGAGGGGCAGGGAGATGCTTGCCAGTTGTTCGTGCATGTTTTAAATATCTTGAAAGAGAGAGGATGGAACTTGCTTAGGTGGGGGCGCTTGCTTTAGATATTACAGTATTGTCCTCATCCTGCGTATTTTTTTAATCAACTTAAAAAAAAGCGACCTGAAGGCAAATGGCCCAATACAGATGGTATATTTGTAGCTTCTTTTCTTTGTAAATTGACGAAAAGCATGAAGTTATGCATTTTTTAGGGAAAAGAAAAAGCTGTCCTTCTAGTAATATTTAGGCATTTACCGACGTCAGACACAGTGAAACAGATAAAGTGGCACAATAAAAACTAAGTCAGCAAAGAAGAAATTGTGCAATTTCCATTGCATAAGTTCAACTCAATCTTCTCGAAATGACATTTTTTTATTATGCCAGTATGATAATTTTAAAATGGCAAAAGATATCAGGCTGATTGTTTGTGCACATACTCAAGCAACACATGGTGGTCTATTGAACTCAACTAGATCCTTTAGAAAAACTTTCATTACATGTAGAGAAAAGTGTGCAGAACTTGTCTAAAAGTATGTACAAGAGCAAAAATGGCAATTTTTTGTAAAATAAAACATACGTTGGTTCGGTCAATAGAACACAAGGCTCTGGACAAATTAGTATAAACATCTCGTCGCTATCATTATTACATGCTCAAAAATGATTTCAACAGGGTAAAAAATACGTGGAAGTCTGGGACTTGCCCGGTATTCTCTAAGCGGCACAGTGCTCTGAAATAAGGCAGAATTTACATACACCTGCCGACCTGTCTTATTCAATAATGGCAAAGTAGATACATGGTGCAAAAAAGTTCTAGTCACTACCTGTAATAGGAGGCAGTAACCAAGTAGACTCAAATGGCTGACTTAACAGCCCTAAAAATGTGCTGCTAAAGCTTGAACCGTTTAACATCAGGTCCTTTTAGCAGGGGTGCAACAGCTGTGCCAATTGCGCCAATGTGATGTTATTCCCTATAGTTGCACCAAGCTGGGCCAAACCTGTGAAATTGTTAAAATTGCACCACACTGCGCAAAAATGCCCAGCCAGCCTCAATTTTTTTTCAGGTGTACTAATTTCGGTGAGCAATGGAGGCCATGTTGGCCACCTGCAGCTTGCGCCATCAGTCAAAGCGCGCAAGCCCGAACTACAGTGCCTAGAGTATACTTAAAGTAATCTAGTCACCCACCCTATGCTCGAGAGACGTTATCAACCAGATAGAGTAACAAAATTGCATGCCCACCGGTCCGCTGACCGCAAGAGATACGTATCGGCGGGACGGTGGAAGTTCAAATAAAAGTGTGTTGATGTAGCCACCAATTCTCGCAAAAAATTGTAAGTTTTCTTGCCAGAAAACGTGGCTATGGCTTATTAAGGCTCGAACAAGCTCGACCTGCTGCAAATTCCGGCGTTGATTACCTTAGCATTGGCACATAACACATTTTTGTCTGGAAGCTACGTCCTCCTTGCCACGGTCTTGGCAATAGATATTTGGTACGGTCGCCGGTGCAACGGCCGCGCGCCATTGTTACTTCATCTGGTCAAACTCGCCTTGCAAGGGAGCCGAACCTGCACATAGCCCTACGCTGAAAATGGTGGGTGAAATGGGGGTGGTGAGCGGTTAGAAATTTTGTTGACTTTGGTTCTAAAGCTGCTTGACTCACCTTAGCTGCGCTAGACCGGTGCCCCACGAAAAAGCGTGTTGAGATTTACAAGGAGCTGTTCGCCATACTAGGACACTTCACATTTCGCTCAGTTACTCATGCGTTTGTACACCGTTCAATTCTGAGTAACAGTATAATCACTGACGTATAAATAAGCTATTGGCAATTATTTGGATTGTGTGTGTCATATATGCTTCTCTACAGAAACGAACTAAATTGTGCGCCAATTTTTTTTCACCACCTCTACTTCTCGTTTTTACGAATCTTCCAAATTTCAAGCTCACAATACCGGCAGATTGAAATAAAATCATCTGTTTGTCAATTGATTTAAGAGGTGCAGTAAATGCTAATATGAACTTTATCATTGGTTCCTTATCGAGGTGGTTCAAAATATTACCTTCATTGAAATAGTAGTATATAGTATGCTCACACTACATAACTTAGGTTATGTTGAATTTTTATACATGTTATTTCTCTAAATGTAAGCCTTCTTTATTGTACTGCTCCAAATTCGCTATTTCATGATAAAAATGCATGTTTTTTTTTCATAACCAGCTCCGAACTTGGAATTTGGTGCACCATTTTCACTGGTATAGCGCACCACGACAAGGACACAGACAAAGGAGAAATGCACACACAAGCGCAGACATTTTAGCTTTTTCGAGTGACGTTAAGGACCTTTATTACACCCTCCCTCAGGCAGAGTTGATGGCGTGTGTGTCGGAAGGTATATACAGAGTAGAAGCGGTTGATTTTCAACATACTGCCGGTCTGTCGATTGATCGGTTTTTAGAGCTCCTTTACTTTTATCTTAACTCGACCTATTCGACGTGGAATGGAAACACTGTAAAACAAAAGAACGGGATATGTATGGGTTCCTGTATAGCCCCGTACCTGAGCGACCTGTTTTTAGCGAAACGTAACAAGGTCCTAGACGAACGTATGAAGCATACTGACGTTATTGCTGTTTTCAGATATGTAGATGACTATCTGACCGTTGCCAAAAATGATCATAACGATTTTGACGCAGTTGTGACTGAAACTCTAACCATGTTCTTGACAGTGTTATCTCCCTTGGTGCTGACGCACGAAGTACCAAATGACAATTTCATACGATTCCTTGACCTCGGGCTGTATTTTTCGCCAGCCAAAGTATGCTGGAGCTATGAACCGCGAGGGAATAAACCGGTTCTTCCGTTCACGTCCCCTCATATGAAATTGGTAAAGCGTGCCGTGATAAAATCCTGTTTTCAGAATTCACTGATGAAGTCGTGGTACCACAAGCTTGTTGAGAGCTTGTGGGCTCAAGCAAAACGTTTATTGAACTCTGGCTACCCCTTGCACTCGTTGACCGCTGTCGCCGAGTGTATAAGCAGGAAAGGAAGGGCAAACGTCAAAGACAAGGCAACCGCCACTAAGGCAGGCAAGGTTGCTGCAGTGCCTTACATGCATGCCATTTCGCATAACTTGCGAAGGATAGCGAGGAAGGCGGGTGCGGATGTAGTGTTTTCTGCTCCCGAAAAGTTGCAAGGAATGTACAAAAATAGCGGGAAACAGGATTGTAGAATTAAGCACAGGGAGAAATTTGTAAATTGTTGTTGTGGTGTTGTCTATAGCACTCCTTTGACTTGCAGTTTCAAATACATAGGCCAATCTGGAAGGTGCGTGAATGAAAGACTAAGGGAACACAAGTACAATGTAGAAAGAGCTGTATGTGGTCATTTGGTCCTTCACTGTCAGAGGTGCGGTTGCGTCCCTATGTTCCAAAACACCCGTATACTCTTTAAGGCCCGTGACAGAACCACACGTGAAATTATTGAAGCTTTTGAAATAGACAAAATGAAAGAGAGATGTGTGAGTGTGGCTTCCATAGCATTATCATCTAAAGAAAAGAAGTATCTAGAATCTTCACTTTGACGGGCTAGTGTAAATTGTCGCTTCGGTGATGACACGTGCATGGGCTGTGCTGTATTCTTGACGTGACATTATGCCGGTTTTATCGGTCTACTGTTGTATAAACAGCGTGTGTGAAGTTAGCGCTGTGTGTGTGTGCATCTCTCCTGTGTGTGTGTCCTTGTCGTGATGCGCTATATCAGTGAAAATGATGAATCTCAATCAACTAGCCCGGCGACGTGCTTTAGAAATTTGGTGCTTCAAAAGTAACATTTTGCTCCTCCGAAAATTGCTCTAAATGGTATTTTGGCTGTTGCATCCCTGTTCTAGAACACCAGCAAATGCCGGTTGGGGTCCAAAGATAAAGTCTGAGCACAGAGTTTTGTTACAAGCAGAAGCAATGAATGAAATAGGAGCAAATGGGAATGCTACACAAAGATTAGCACCTAACTCTTCAGATTCAAACTCACTAAACGAAGCACTGGTTTCGTTTTGTGATATGTCAATGCTGCTGAGCGTGAGTGGATTTTCATGCTGTCAGTAGTCTTAACGAATAGAAAGTGCTGAGAGCAAACCACGTAAACAAGCCGTGTAGTGATATTTATACAAAGCACGCACCAGCACTCATAACTGCGCCCTTATGTTTAACGTTCAGCAGCTGTTGAAAGTGTCCATATAATTGCCATTGCAATAATTTATTCTAAATGAACGGCTAGTTAAACCACTGAACAACTCAAATGGGGTTAACAACGGTGAAACAATCAAGTATTGCTCAACACAAGTATGAAACTCACGCCCTCAAGAATATTTAATCTTTCAAGCAATGACTTCATCACCAGCCTGACTAGTCCCTCCATGTAGACTGCAGTGTTTACCAGGGGCTCCCCTGCTGCAGTCGGTGAATACTTGTTACTCTTTAGTGTCACTGTGCGATAATCTCTTTCAAAACACCTCCTCAGTGACTGCACAGCATCATCTATTAAGTGTAAATCATAGACTGACTGACTGATGCCCTAATAAGGTGCAATTAGGAACTGTTTGGTATGCAAAACATCACACTGCGTTGTTTCAAATTTTTTCTAGTCAGTATTTTTCTCGGAAGGTATGTAAGATGATCGATGGTACTACCTAATAATTAACACTTCTCTGGACAACCAAAGCACTCTTCTATATTATAACACATTGCCTCACCAACTGAACCACTTCTGCATTTACCCTATCTGTGCGTGCTTATATTGAGCAGCACCCTGCATAGGTTAAAAAGAAATCTGAGAATCATTCACACTCACTCATGAAATATATTTTTTTCCTTAGGCCTTATTAGTGGACTCAGAGTCACAGCTCAATGCAAGTCTGACAAGTCTGGTGAGTCCACTTCAGAGTCCGTTAAAATATGATGATCTTTTTCACACATGGTTTCAATGCTCCTTAACAGCAATATGGTGCATAATTGGTGCTCCACTTGATGATCTTTTCTACACATGGTTTCAATGCTACTTAACAGCAATGTGCTGCATAATTGGTGCTACAGTTACAACCTTTCAATCTCAGACCTTTATATAGTGACTGAACCCAGTAAGGTCATCCATATTAAAAGAAATGGCGCCTCAGATATTTTAAAACAATGTCTCGAGAAAAAATTCACAGGAGGGCATGTTAAGGAATTGACTCTCCCCCCCTCCTTGTAGTTCTGGCCTCTCAGCTATAAATATTGAGTAGGTGCACAAATGCTTGTGATTTGAGATATGTGTGAGCTGTGAAAACTAAGACCTCAAGGCGCAATGCCATGTAAATCGAGGCCGCCACACTACAACGAGACGCTGCAATGTGCCAACTGGAGCACCTATTATGCAATATGTTACTTTTATGGAGCATTGAAACTATAGGTGAAAAATATAATCATATTTTAACGGACTCGGAGGTTGACTAACCATACTTGGTCAATGCTCTGAGCTGCAATTCTGATGGAGGCCAAAAGACAAAATATATTTCATGAGTGAGTGTCTATTGATTCCAGATTTTTTTTGCAAACCTATATAGGGCACTGCTTAACATGAGTGAAGAGAGACAGAAAAAACGCAGAAGTGGTTTGGTCGGCCAGAGAAGTGTTGCATTTCAAGTAGTGCCATTGGTCGTCGTGCTTGTGATGCGCTGCAGACAAATACACGCGCCAAAAAAACACAGGGTGATGTTTCATGTACAAGCTAGCCCCTATTACTGCTTTATGTAGGCATGAGGCACTCAGTCTATGAAGAAGTAAGAAGACTGACGCAGCGCAGTCACAGAGAAAGTGCTTTGAAAAAGAGTCTCAGGCAGTGCACTGAGGACAAACAAGTATTCAACAACTTCCAAAAGGGAACCACTGCTCTGCACTGCAATCTGACTGGTTGTGCTGGCGAATATAAAATTATTGCTTCAAGTGTTATTTATTATTCTGGAATGCCTGAGTTATTCCGAACACAATTTAATTTTCCCTCACTATTAATAAACCCAACTGATTTGTATAGTAATTTAACTAGGTGTGTGCATGTATGTAAGACGGATGGGTGGATGAATAGATAGTAGAACTTTAGTCCTGAAAGACGCGGCCAGCACACTGTGAGCGGTTAATACTTTATTCATTTAGAATACATTATTGCAATGACAATGACAAGTATATAAACATAAAACCGCAGTTGCGAGTCCTGGCACGTGCTATTTTGATAAGTATCACTATAAGGCTCTTTTTTATGGTGTGCTCGTAGTGCTTAGTTTTTGTTGAGCCTACTAACAGCACAAAAAACCCTTCACTCTTGGGAGCCCTCACATTTGCTTTAACCAGTGTTTTCTTTTGTAGAGATAAGTGAGATTGAATCCAAAAGAGGTAACAGTTAATCTCGATTTTCAATCGCTATAATTCTTGAACATGGGTGCCATTAGTTGCCATTTGCACCCTGGTTCGACGAATATTGACACGACTCATCTATGCATAGCAAAACAAAGGCAAAGCCTTGAAATGAAAAAGTTTTTTTCATGCCTTTTTTATAGCGCTGTAGCGGCTTCCACATGACATTGTGTCCTGAGTTCTCTTTTTTTAGTCTTTTGCACCAGCATTTGGTGTGAAGCATGCTGGCTTTTGGCGCGGTGCCTTCTTTCAGAGGAGGGTGCATTAGCATGCATGCTTCAGAGAAGCAGCTGTTGGTAGCTCTTGTAGTTGCAAAGGGCTCATTAGGGGCTGTGCTTGCGGGCTCCTTTTTTAATGTTGTTTAAGTGTTCATTTATGTCAGCTATGGCTGAATTATTGTGGGGAATCACCTTATTTTATGGCTGACTTAACTATCTAATTTTTCGCTTTTTTTGGGGGGGCAGCATTCAGTGGGGGGTTTGCCGCTCACAGTTTTGGCCCTCTTAAATACCAAAGTAGGCAGCTGTGCTTTTTTTGAGAATTTTTGTTTGCTGTTGATGCATTATTACTCATCTCTACCAGTTTCGCGACATTACTCATACAGCCTGAATATGCCATATACACTCCTGCTGCTTGCACTTATCTTCTTTTATCATGTACTGTACTTGCTCACATAATAATTGCATTTTCTTAATTTTTGGATAATTTAGTAATTTAAAGGCGTGGTTTGTACAGTGGGCAAAGTTTTGGAGCAAGTCGACTAAATCTAAAACTGGAAGCTGGAATTGTGATGACCACGTTGTGCCATAACAAAACCACATCAGGCTTAAAAGTTCCTGCCTTCATGTTACAGGCACATGTTTGCATTGCCTTGTAATGAAGAAGCCCTGAAAAGCCTTTCCAAGTAATCGATAAATTTCTTCATTAGAAAAACTTAATCCATCCCAAATTGACTACTGGAAAACATTTTGCAATCTGCGAATTACTAGCGGAGCTACAGAAATTTGTTACGTGCTTTGCGTGCTTTATTTCACCATTAGTTCGAGTGAGCTCACTCAATGCCACGCAGGAGGGGAGGACTAGGGGGCAAGAAGCTATGTCTATTATCAACGTGTGTCCTGACCTTGAGCTCTTTTATTCCCCCCCATTTTTTTCTTCAAACATGTGGCTTCTTCTCAGTGTAATCACGAACAGGTGCACTGGCATGTGGCAGCCTCCGGTTGCGGTTGTACACATTCCACTTGAAGCGCAGTCAGTTGGATTTGGAGCCTTATTTGTTGAGAGGAAACTGTGTTTTTTCAGGTGACTGACAACAAATTATGAATAACAGGCTGCGTGCGGCCCTACAATGTCTGTCTCACAAGCTCTCAGGTGCCTCGACTACCCTCGGCAGCATTTTCTGGCCATGCTCAAAAAGGGTTGCTGGGCCACTTAAATTGCTTCATGGAGAGTGTGGTGTATACTTTACTGAAATTTTGAAAGAAATGCCCATTTTATCATGCCTAATTCCTGTATATCTGCCATCTGCTACACTTTAAGATAACATTTTGAAAACAATTTAAGTGATGACAGTAGATGATCTAGGCCCCTAAATTGCTTGACTTTAAATGTTAGCGTCGAGGCATTCGAAGAAAAAGAGGAAAAGGTCTCTCTGGCGCTAATGTGCTCTTAATTGGCTATGCTATATATGGTTTTGCCGGCTTCAACATCATCAAAGTGCTCGAAGAAAACAAATAATTCTCTGTGGCACGAGTGTGCGATCGAATGCTCAGCTATTTCTGGTTTTTTCCACTTATATTGAAACTTATTGCTATAGTATGGGTGCCAAACTGAATTTGAATGTTGAAGTGTGAGTGCGAGTTGAATATTTTTCTAAAGTTTCTCGAATACTTCTAGAACCCTTTTCAAATACTTCATGTTAAATTCTAGAAAAAGTTGGAGAGACCTCCAAAGTTCATTCTTATGAGATGAAAGTCTTCCTTTTGGCAAAATTGATGAAGTGTTTGTAGGGTAACGTTTCGTAGTTGCCTTATAAAGAATAAGGCATTGCACAAATGAATTTATATATGCACGAATGTGTTTATATACACAGTTTTATGCAGCCTAAGAGTTCATCAAATTGCAGGTCAAAAACTACTATAAACAAGCCCTTGCCTCTGCCACATCTATCATCTCCTTGTTAGAATCAGCCTTTTCTAGAGTCAGTACATTTGCGACCGTTGCATAGCCAGAAAGGCCGCTTTCACGCAATATGAGGTGAAATATATTAGAAATTTTGAGGGTCCCTTTCAGTCAGACATTGACCATAATTTTGGTCTTCGGTGAGTTAGAATAGTTCAAATAGCAAAATTTGCAGTACAAATTAAATCAAATAAGAAACATTATTTAAAAGATATTCAGAAATATGAGTATTCGTGTACCCCTACTTATTGTTTATTTCACATTTTTACACCATTTTTTGTTCTAAGTAGAAAAGACATGTGCCGTTCTATTTGCTGTGCTAAGGCCACAGATAAGAACTCATGCACGTGCCTAGAGCTCCACGCTTATTCTTCTGTGAGACCTTCTCTTTGCCTGTTCGAATTCAAAATTGTGAAACCTCTTGGATCAATTTTCATTATTGAAACTTTACTCTTTTAAGTAGTTATGCTAGTAAGTTTTAACTGTTATAGCAATATTTCGAAAGTGAGAGTAATGATGTTAACTCCCACACACAAGAAAAAAAGGATCACTGAGACATTTTTCCAATGCAGGTTCATCTGAGAGGCCGAAGAAGGAGTAGTGGACTTGGCTGTGGTCATGATGCAAGGAGGTCACAAAGCTCCTGTGGAGTGTCCTTCAGCTTCAGAACAACTGCCTCATAGTAGCCCTGTGTTGGAGTATTTGCGCATCAAGAGGACAAACAGGTGCCCCTGAACAGGGCCCTGACAGTGAGAAATTTGAACGTTATTGCTAGTGATTATTGCTTAAAGAGGTACTGACGCAAATTTTTGTCTTGCGTTATTAAGATTGTTGACAGCCTATTAGTCACAATGTGGCGGATTGCTCACTGCAGCATGGGGCAGATGGACAATTGCTGTTTGTTTATTACAGACTAGTTTTATCTTAGCACAGCTCTGAGAACACGAGCGACCAAATGCAACAAATGCCAGCTAGCGTGCAAAATGGTACACATAAAACGGGGCTTCCTGGCACTTGCAGAGCAGGTCTATCAATAGTGAAAGCGGGTGGTGACAACCGACACAGTAATCAAGGCGCTGAGGCAAACAGCTCACGCTCGGCGCTTCTGGCTTAAAGATGGCCCAACATGGCGTATTGTTCTTCTTCCTCCTTACACACAGAACACTGACGCACTTGCCTGCTGCCTGCATCGTGTGCTCACATTCTTTTGCTGCTGCATATGCAGCGCAATGTCGTTGTCGTCAACTTGATTGTTGTCGTTAGGGTGCAAAGATTTTCTTGAGGCATCCTCACGTTCCACATGTTTACATCAGGCATGGACACAGCAGTCAATGAATAGTAGCCTGCTAGCACGTGTGGCCAAAAGGCAAGAATGACTATGATGTCAATAATGTAGCGGTGCCAACTATGAGTTCGGCAACAATGGTGGCACCTGGAAGTTGGGACTCATTTTCAGGTCTCTCCCAGTAATGCGAGATGCGGCATATAGCACTGGATCAGGCACGCAAACATCAATATTCATATAATTGGCCATCTGAGCTATAATTGTTCATCCAATTTGTAGGCATACGCATGTTCTAGAGAATCGATGTCGAAGGCTATATGAGCCACAAACTTTTGTGTCAGTACTCTTTATGGTATTTGGCTTTATGTTTTAACTTACAGGTAAACAATTAAGTAAAGTATTTAGTAAGTGCTGCATGTATTTGCCTATCACTGTGCAGATGGTTTTTGCAAAATTTGTGAATCAGCCAGCGGATATGCATGCACCTAGCAGGCTGAGAAAGATAGAAACACTTCCTTGCAAAATGTTTAATCAAATAAATGAATTCGAGGTTGCAAAAATATTTTTCTTCTTGTTTTTCTCAAATGTCCCGACACTACATTACATACAACACTTTGTTCCACCCATTTAGTTTACTGTACTTTCGAAGCACCATTAGATTGCCTATTGTTGCATATTCGTATTTTTGCCCTTTATAAACTGGCATTGCCTTATTACCATGCTTAGGCAAACATTACTTATGACCCTTACTACTTGCCCAAAGGAACCGGAAATGTTCTGCAGAAGGATTTGTTCTTGGGCTTGTTTATGCTTGCTTAAAAATATATGTTGTGTGGTTTTGTGTGACCGATCTCTCTTTTTTGCACTACATAATGATTTTCAGCAGTAATTGGAGAATCCATTGGACCCCTATCACCGATTTTACCCACATACCCTATAACCCCTGTATGGCCCGTATACCCCCTATGCCCCATTTCGCCCATAAGCCCTTTATTTCCCATGTGTCCCAAATGACTCATAAGCCCTGTATCCCCCAGATGGGCCGTAATCCCTGTATCACCTGTATCCAATAACATCGCATGATACGGGTCCTATCTGTATAGGAATTTTCAGTAGGGAATTGTCTAGTATAAAAGCACTCATACAAAATATTGACGTGACCTTATGGTGGAGGACGGTACTGTGATTGTCGAAGCGCGCGGACACGTTTTCGCGTCAGCTCCAATTTCAACGAATGGGTTTTGAGTGATAAATACCAAATACCAGATACCCACAAGTATTTGATACCACAAAATCCATATCCTTTTCAGGAGTCATCTGGCACCACAATCAAGCTGGCAAGTCAAGCTGGCAAGTCACGCCAACTACAAATCCGTGCCTGAGGATCGAGAGCTTGGACGCGCACATGCACGGCTGCCGTCGCCACTGCCGCGAATGCCGCTGAGCGGACTGGTGGGAGCAAGTAAGCACTAGTCGGTGCATATGAAAAAACCTCATTTTCTTGACAAGATGGAAGTCACCATGGATGGTGAAGATGTCTCCAATGATGATCTCGAAGAAAGCGCAAAGTGGCGGACAGTAGGCTCGCAGATTTCAACTCGCGGGCCCACGTTGGCCCTCTGCGTGGCGACTACAGATGGCAAAAAAGAACAAGAAACAAGGCGAGCATCGTCTATGACATCTCATCAAAGCAAGTCGCATGCCACATTTACCTCGAGGCGACTACAAGATAAATATACGTCCAAGAGGGGGCCTCCGCATCGCTAATCACGGAGCCGTTCGCATAGCGACTAGCGTATACCAAGCAGCAGCGATTCCGGAAAACGTTTAAGATGAGGACATGGTCTGCCGTAATCTAAAACAAAATATCATAGTCATGAGTACACTCATCGAGGCACATGCTGATAAATATCAACGTATAAACCACATAACGTTCGGCAAGAACACATACGAGACAAGTGCCTACGAGGCCGCGCCAGACTATACTTTCAAAGGCGTAATACGCAGCATCTCCTTGGAAGATAGCGCCCGCGACATACCCGCCAACGTCGTCACACCAAGAAATTCCACGGCATTGGCAGCCAAAAGGCTGAGCAACAAAACGGCAATGATCGTGCTCTTCGAGGGATTCGGGGTACTGGCGTACGTTTGCTACGGTGGCGCACTACTGCAATGCGCCTTATAACGGAAACAAGTCCTTCATGTTACCACTGCGGCAGACGGGTACACCACGCGAATGTGTGTTCAAATCCCCGAGATCGTATATGTCGACGATGCAAAGCGCAGAGCCCCCCCCCCCCCGAAGACCACCAGTGTACACTAACATGTCAGCTCTGCGGAAGCAACCAATAGATGGCCGACAGGACCTGCAGAGCATGCTACAAGAGCTTCTACATCGTGACACGTCGCCACTGTGAACACCAACAACAAGTTTCGCCCAAGCCTACAGCCAAGAGTAACGATGCAAATCAGCAGAATACTCTTCCTCTTTGACCACAAAGAGGCCAGGGCCGGCCCAAATTCCGCACCCATTCAAAGTTCGAATCCAGGTCACGGAGCCGCACACTAGGACCACACGACTTGAGGTGGGCGGACGTGGTCGCGGGAACGCAGCATATGTCCGAGGAAACCGCATGCAGAACGAATTGAAAAACCTGGAGTTAGAGATAGTTCTTCTCAAGCAAATGCTTAGTCAATGCAATCAGAAAATGAGTGCTTTAAGCGAGGAAAACAGCATGCCTAAAAAGAACCTTCAAAACTTAAGAACGAACAACAACCAGTGAATACCCCCCAACAAACGATGTCTGAAACACCTCTGAAACAAATGAAGGAGCGGGTGTAAAGCGGAATCTTCGGGTAATTACGGCATACCTAAACACGCCAGTAATACTACTCTTGTTGACCTGATGAAATCAGTTGAAGAATTCAGTGCGTGAATAACCACAACATCTCGCCTCATGCCTACACTCACCCATTGTTAGGATACGCTTACTCAATTAAGAAAACAGCAAAATCACACTTTAACCCAAGATTTAAAGCAGCGAAGTTTCGGACCTTCTTGCAGCAATTGAACGGAATGGCACCCGGAACTGGACCATCCCAACCCAATTCGCCACCCACCGGTTTGCTTCAGCCTGCAACATTTATAACCCAAGCTCCTCACCATGGCTAAGCAACCCACGTGCAACAAGGTGCAGTGGAATTTTTGTAGCTACGCGAAAAATGATGGTGCTTTAATCCCATACATCCGTAATAAGAACAAGCCACATAATATTGTTCTACGCGAGTCGCTTGGTTTGGCCAAATTAGCAGGGTACCACACAATTGGTTGTGCCACTGTAGATAATACTACGCTTGCAACCTTAGTCTGCAGAGACCACACTGTTATGCAACACGATACTAAAATTAGGCCCACCGATAACATTATAATTGAACTCGTAACACATCGCAAAACACACGCAAGCCTCTTCGTACTTAACATATACGGTAACCCTAATGACACGAAACACAGATTTGGCACGCTCTTTTAGAGTGCTCTCAACACCACTGGTTACAATTGCATTGTAATAGGAGGCGATTATAATGCTCCATATACAGCTTGGGGATATTGTTATGCTCATCCAAGAGGTCGCGATCTCTGGCTTGGCACCCAAAACGAAAGCTTAACTCTCATCATGGATCAAAGCTTGGCTACTCGGGCCAGCTGAAGTTCCAGCAAGGACACTACAGGAGACCTCACATTCGTCAATTATGCACCCACAACAACAAGGCGTAACACACCAGAGAACTTAGGTAGTTACCATTACATCATCAATGTCCATATGAAAGGGGGCCCTCCCAAACTGTCAGGAAAACAACATAAGCAAGTCGACTGGGCCAAGTTCCGCTAGTCACTGAAAGACAAATTGTCACCCACCGATAATAATAAACATTGAACCAACCCTGTAGGACAGGAGTCACTGAACATTGATAACGCTACACAAACACTGCCTTCAGAGGCCCACCTTGAGGAGATTGATAGCCGACTTCTACATATGTGTCAAGCGATATAATCACTACAAAAGAGGTGGAAAACCCAGAAATAAACAGCAACCTTCGGAAACGTATAGTCCTTCTCAACTGAGAGATCAAAACATATGCTAAAAAATTAGGCAAGCAACAGCGGCATAAAATTTAGAACTCCATGGGCGAGAAACTAGGTTTCAGAAAAACATGGCACCTTTTCCGTCATCTATTAGATCCTGAGAACAACAAAGTAGTCTATCGTCAGAATATGAAAAGGCTCATCCATAAATACACAGGTAAAGAGGAGAAACTCCTGGTAGAGATAGCAAACACACACATCTCCCAAGCGCCTCCTCAACTACGCCCATATTACACCAGTCGGTAAAAATGCAACTCTTAACGAGAAATTTTCAGAAGCAGAAGTTCGCGCTATACTACACCGCCTTATTACCACATTCGTTCTTGGTTTTGGATCTGTTACGAACAAGACACTACGTCACCTAGACGATGAATCGATTAGTCTCCTTACAGACTACATCAACGCATGCAGGACTACAGGATGTTTGCCCCCAAAATGGAAAATGGCGAAAATTATTCTTATCCCGAAACCGGGGAAGCCACTGAACATTCACAACCTTAGACGCATCTTTATTGCTTCCTGCGTAGGCAAACTCATGGGGCAAGTCTTCTAGCTCATCTAACAAATTACCTTGAAAACATTGACGTTCTGCCGTGCACTGTGTTGGGTTTGGGAAGGCACCTTTCATGTCATAACACTATGCGTCAATTTAAGCACCAAATTATAGGCACCACGACCCGCTCAACCAAAGCTATACTAGGTTTGAATCTTAAGAAAGCATTCAATAACGTTATACTCACCTCAATACTCCGACAGGTTAACGCCTCAATTCTCGGAGAACTAACGTATAACTATATTCACAACCTCCCCACAAACCAACAAGCTGTAGTCAAAGTGGGCGCACATCACATCATCTAAGATACCCTTAGGAAGCGCAGGAACTTCACAGGGCTCCGTGATATCTCCTATATTATTCAACTTAGTTCTCCTCGACTTGCCCTCAAAACTGCCAATGATTCCCGGGCTTAACATCATATATGCCGATAATATTACCCTCTGGATATCTGATCACCGTGATGACCCTATATAAGAATTGCTACAAGAAGTGGCAAACGTACTCGAACAATACCTACGCAGAAAAGGGCTTTTTTGTTCGGCGGGGAAGTCCGAACTTCTCCTATAACGTCCCAAACTCAAAGGCAGAACACCTAAACAGTATAGTACAACAAGCTCATACACACACATTATTACCCCGAAGACGGCACATACCGACAGTCGATAAAATACGGGTTTTAGGGCTTCTGGCTGAAAGCAGAGGCAGAAATAGTGAGACAATCCACAATTTAGAAGCCAAAGTTGCACAAACGGTGCGACAGATTTACAGAATAATTATTAAACATCAGGGCATAAAGGAATGTAGTGTTCTTTGGATTATTCAGTTCTTCATGCTCAGCCACATTACTTATGTCGCTGCCTATCATCGATGGTTCGCGGCGGAAAAAAAACCAAGCTCTACGGGCTCATCAGACGAGTTTGTAAACAGGCATAAGGGCTTCCACACAGTAGCAGCACAGAACTCCTCCTTAAACAAGGCCTTCACAACACGCTTGAAGAAATAATTGAAGCGCACCAGATCTCGCAGTAAGAGCGCTTGAGCAATACGGAAGCAGGTTACCCAATTCTTGAAAGCCTCGGCATTTCTAACCACACACATCATAGTATACACTATGACATACCACGCAAAATTTGCACTAAGCTGATAATACCATCATTGTAAAAAACATGCATCCTGAGCACCACAAAGGTAGAGAAATCAGTAAAGCCAAAGTTATGCTCCGTACTTAAAGACGCAGTAAAGGCCGTCTTTGTCGATGCAGCGTGCTATCGAAACTATCGCCATTTTGTTACTGCGGTTGCAGACCATACGCACAAATGCATAATCAGCGCTTCAATCAATACAAATCACCTAGATACGGTAGAGAAGGTGGATATTGCAACGATGCCAAGTATATTATCAGTGATTCACAATTAGCAGTGCGAAATTTGTCAAATGGTATGGTTTTTCCTGTGGCGTTAGAAGTCCTTACTGAATGAAAAACTTGCTCTGACGACCAAAATGCATGCATTCTCGGGTTACCCCGCCCATACATCCGTCGACCACACGGACGCGAATCTTAACGAGGTGGCGCACGACGTGGCTCAAAGTCTCACGTTCCGGGTCACGTCCGCGGTGGAGACCGCACATACGGATTCACTTGTGGAGCAGTGGAAGGGGGGGGGGGGTAGACTTACAATTTCAACAACATTACCCAACAATAGAGACTTCAACGACGGGAATACTCCCCGCCTCCCCCTAGAATCAACCAGGCCCGATCCATTCAATGGAGGCAATTAAAAACATATTTGATATGTAGGGTTTAACGTCCCAAAACCACCATAAGATTATGAGAGACGCCGTAGTTGAGGGCTCCGGAAATTTAAACCCCCTGGGGTTCTTTAACGTGCACCCAAATCTGAGCACATGGCCCTACAGCATTTCCGCCTCGATCGGAAATGCAGCCGCCGCAGCCGGTATTCCAACCTGCGATCTACGGGTCAGCAGCCGAGTACCTTAGGCACTAGACCACCGCGACAAGGCGCAATTGAAAAGAGGCACCTACACTAACCCCGTAGTTGTCAAACACTATTACCCCAACTTGTAATGCCAATTTATCCAAGGGGTGAAATAATGGGGCCACACTAGCACTTATTCTCTGAGAGTGTCCAGCACTAATTGGCAATATGAAAGACGCGGCCACCAAAGAGGACCTTCGGAAACGTTGGCGGACTGCGCTGCTCAGCTCAGGACAAGATATTCAACTCTGGGCGATCCAGCAGGCCAAGTAAGCTGCTGAGAGACATTGTCTCACAGCCAACTCCTAGGCAGTAACCAGCGCCGTAACCTGCCGGAAGCGATTAAAGTCTTTCACTCACTCACTTGTTCACGGTGCTTCATATATGCGTAATATTTGCTTTTTATTTGACAATCGCACAAGTTAAACGCTAAAACTTGAGCAATATTGGTGGGCACTGCGGATGGGGTTGGCCGTCTCTCTGCCTGTACAGAAAAATGTACAGGCAGAGAGAGAGAGAGAGAGTAGGAGAGAGACACAAATCAATATTTTGGAGTTGATGTTCCCCAAGAGAGACTATTGTCTTGAAAAAAAACTCGCGCGCACGGAATCGAAAATAGGTACTTCGCGTCGTGAATGCTGGGCGTTAACCGCGGAGCCACCAAAAGGTACTTCCTTGAACATTTAAACAAGCTATTCATATCAACCATTTACCGCTGTTGTCAGTCGTCTTGGGAGGGGCGGGGGTATTGTGTTTTCAGCATTATCAGCAAGATGACGTAGTGACCACGCGCCAGCTCTCATCTCTCACGCATAATTTCGCCCACGTTGCGCTCAATCGCGCGCTTTTATCTTGCAATGGGAAAAATCACACGTCTTGGCTAGCGTTTTAGTTCTATTTGAACAATTGTGTTGTAGTTAACGTGCGCACTAAGGGCGCTACAATCGTTGCACAACCTCCACTTGCGAAAAGAGCGCGCTTTTCAGACACAGCAAAGTAACAAGTTAGATGCTTATTCGCGTTCATCCGTACCTGTGAGTACGTTGCGTGCGTGATTTGTGCGTGAGAAACGCGGGGCACCACTGGATCTGCTTGCCATTCTGTGCGTGAACTTCCATTGTTTTAGATCGCGTTGATTGCCTCGTTTTTGCGGCAAAGCTGTGACTTTTTTCTTGATTTTGTTCACACCTCCATTATCAACGCAAATGAATGATTATAGAGTATCCTCCATCTAATTCAATTTGACAATGCTTCACGTACTAACTTTCTTCTCATGGGTGAAAATAGATTCACTCATAATGGAGTAGTAAGCTTGGATGTCTACGGAACCAATCACTGCTCGGCTGTCAAGAAGCACGTTGAGGGGAGCGGTTCGTCAATATTTGTAGGGGTTAACTCGTGGCGTCAGATAAAGATCGTTGTCCCCTACTACTCGCAATATTTGGTCGCTGCATTATATATTTGTCACCGCAATGGTTCTGACACGGCGAGACAGTGACGACTCACGGTAGCTGCAGGCGCGTTACCACTGCCGTGAGTCCCAATCAATACTACTCCCAAAACTGGTATTTTTGCTGTAAACAGCGATATGTTACCTCATAATAGGCCTACGTCTACTCTGAAGTCTGTTTGGGAACCATTTTTTGTCTTATATGTTTAGACTATACGGGTGATTCGGTGCCTTGTAATAACAATGGAGGATGCAAGTAGGTCCTAATAATTTCACCCATAAAGCGACGTCCACACACATCCCGCCAATGTACAAGGCACATAATAATAAATAGTGAAGGGCGCAGGACTATTGTCTCTTTATCATACCGGAAATTACTTCATGAAAATTGCGATACGACATGATTGAATTGATAACGTTTTAAAGAAAGAATCTCGCCCCGCTACAGAGGACTAATGGCTTAGGTGCTCAGCTGCCGACCCGCAAGTTGCGGGATCCAAACCGGCTGCGGTGGCTGCATTTTCGGTAGAGGCGAAAATGCTGTAGGCGCGTGTGCTCAGATTTGAGTGCATGTTGAAATACCCCAGGTGGCCGAAATGCCCGCAGCCCTCCAACATGGCGTCTCTCATACTATATAGTGGTTTTGGGACGTTAAAACCCACATATAAGTCAATCAATCAATTAATATAGGAAAGGATCTTACGAGCCTCGCCTGAGAGCTAACCAGTTCATTAAGTAATACAAGTTTTGTTTTCTATACTTGAAGAAACCTTTCAAATTGTCTCGAGTCTATAATAATAATGGGTTCTTTATTGAATCACTTAGCAGCTGGCTCTTGATATGCGCGTTTTTCAGGTCTGAGTCTCGAGCAGAGAACGAACACGCGAGATTCATTTGCTTTAAGGGCGAGGGCCACCCTTGCCCCCCGACTCAATACATGCAGGCAGCAATATGACTTCTGAATAACATAAATTTGCGCTTTCTAACCGCTCACACTCTCATCTTCAACTCCACCTGTAAGGTAACAAACTGCACAAGGTCTCATTTTTCATTGTGTATTTACTTCATCCTCGCCATCTTTAGTTTTGATATACTTTGAATGTTCCGTTTTGTTTCGACAGCAAATAAAATATTGCACTAATTTTCAATTCCTTGGGAAAGGGCTGATAAAGATACAGTGCTTTTGTATACATACCAAATTTATCAGTGCCCAAAATAGGCTTAGAGTACTGAAGTCTCTTTGCATATCGCAAATGTGCGCATGGGCGTCGAGCGACAAGCCGATGAATCCTTATTTCGCTCAAACTGCGAAACAAACTGCCCCTATGTAATTTCACTATTACCTTACACACATTTCCATTGTACAACATCTTATGTGGCATCGTGTCCTATTTCTTTATCATTACAAGTTCCGTGTGAAAACTCATATTTGGAAGACAATATTTGCCACAGCTTTGCTCAATACGCACTCAGGTGCATCGAGATTACCTTATTTGCGCAAATAAAAAGCAGAGCTCGCCGCAATGCAAGGATTTAACGTAAACTGTCCTAAGAAAGACCTTTGTCCTTGACAGTTCACGCGCCACAGGATGAACACACTAAAAATGGCAACTAATCAGTTTCTGCGCAACTGACGACTAACAACTTGCAAAAAGACACAAAATCAATCACACACACACAAACACAAACACACAGACACACACACACACACACAAACACAACTTCCTTTGATCCGATTTCACGTTGTTCTGAAAAACTCTATTGCACAGCGGGAACTCGACCACTCCCGGCAAAGAAGCACTTTTTGTGCAGTCGGTTGTGTCAGTCGTCACAGCACTGAGTGGTTAGATAACAATTTGTTGAAGGGCATACGAGCTGATTGCTGGTACCTGCGTTCAGAGCACAATTCAGTGCTCTGAATTAACGCCTCAATTTAGTTTTAGTCAAAGATCTGTGTTGTTGTTAGGGACGCGCCTCGGCATTTCTTCACATTCAATAATCCGAGGAGAAGCGGACAGGACGTTTCCGTTTTTGTTGAGGAGCAATCAACGGCAGTCTTTGCATGCTGTTGACGTTATCGCATGAACCTTCTATGCGGCATAGATGTGCAGCATTATTCATCTATGCTTCACTCGTGTTTTTTTTTGCCAGAGCTCGTGGGCTTTACTCATGGGTACAGCATACGATGAACGCACACAATCGGTCAATTAGTACTTTCTACGGAATAATAAAGCAACATTGAAACCCTGTATAGAGTTTCAATAGATTTACTATTACAGTAAAATTTACAAATATTATCAAATTCGGCTCAAATTTGTGTCTGGAGAGCTGCATCATCTCTGAAAGAGTTCGTCTGTTAAATAAGTGAAAAAATCAGACTCCTCTTCTTTTGTCCTCACTTTCATTAGAATTTTCAAAGGTAATATCTCCTCGACTCTTACTCATAAAGCACGCGTAGATGTGAAAAATAAGCGATGAGCTTACGAGGACTTCTTGGTTTGTCGTGTAGACTCTTTTTTTCACGCTAACGGAAACACGTGAAACACAGTGAAAATTTATTGTGCACAATAACCATATGAGGTTAGAAAGATTGGGTGCGCGAATACAAGATCGGTGAGTGTAGGGAATTTCTCTGCTGATATTTGTGATATATGAACGGATCAAACGTATGCTCTATTGATTCAGGTGATTCACGGTTCCGGCATGAAGAAGAGAACTTAAACAAACGCGAGAAGTGCCAAGAAAAGAAGGCGTGGTCGAGTTGGTATTTTGAAAGACAGTTTGGTGGCGAAAACCTCTGACGTGCAAACACGGATTCCTTACAGTAGCGAAGACACTGACCTGTATAACGCGCAGCGGCAAAAAGCAAGGTAAAATGTCACAGCTTCGCTCCAAAGGCGAAAAGATAAGCGCTATGACAGCAGATTAGAACGCCACGCAAAGAATGTCAAGCAGATCAGAACGTTCACCGCATTTCTCATGCACAAATGACGCACGAGACATACTCAAAGGTACAGATGAATGCCAATAAGCGTCTCAGTTGTTGCTTCACTGTGTGTGAAAAGCGCACCCATTTCGCAAACGGAGAATGTGCAGCGAGTGCAGTAAGCTTTGCGCGCCCTGTAACTACAACAAAGTCGTTGCGGTGAAAGTTCAAAAAGTATGATTTTCTCAACCGCGTGATATGCGCGCAAACGAAGGAGCGTCCACAACCCCCCCCCCCCCCTCTTTGTAACCCAGGATGTTGAGTCAACGTTTTTTTTATTGTAAAGAATGTGAGGCAACGGTAGACAGTAATATATACCATTGTACCAACGTGTACAGTATCCCGTTTTCAGAACAGTGATTTAATGTTGCAGCAACATTCAAGCATTCACGTTGTCCTAATGTGATGTTTTAATGAGGTGACAACATTCAAATTATCATTTTGCCTTAACATAATGGATTTAGCCTTGCAGGTACAGCGAACTAATCGCATTGCATCAACATTAAAAATAGACATCAAGCCAATACTAAGGTAACGTAAAGATAACATGGAGAACATGATTGCTGAAAAGTCAAATAACAGAAGTGGGAACTTTTGCAACTTCGTGTACTGATTTGAATAGCAGTGGATAGCGGCTAGTTACTGTTGCTGAGTAAGTAATAAAAGAAGCACGAACAATTTAGGCAAGAGTTCAGCCTGTGATCTTCACACACTAATTCTTCTATGAATCCAATTTCTTGATATAGCTGCTGCCTGTGCTATAATAATTTGTTTGACATTACATGATAATCATAGTGCAGGAGATGAAAGACAACATTAGCAGCCACCTGACTAGGCTCCTAGCACACACCGTATATTCTTCACACAGAGTGGCTGCTATGGCAAAAAACAAAACAAAAGAACACAGTCACTTTGCGAAGAACATTGCGTTGCCCTGTTATGTCTGTAACCAGATACAAAAAAACAGTGAATTTACATGTGAGACAGATTTGTAGGAGCAAGCCTTTTAGGACACTGATAAAGGGGTTCAGCTACCAAATTTCCAGGCTATAAAGAGCCTGCTGTAGGTAGGCTTCCTCTCAATATGTATGCATGCAGACGTGAAGAATACCAATTGCCTGTCTATTTTAATTATTACTGTGTAGTAGTAAAGCTAGCTGTCGTGTAGTGAAATGTTTTCCCTTTTTCTTTCACATTGAGCGGCGTCATCGTGGCAGACCATAACCCCTGCAAATTGTTGCAGCTAGTTTTGCAACGCAACCTACTTTAGCTTCTTTTAGGTATATAGACGTGACTAAAGATATCAGATATGCTGAAACCGCTGGCAAAGAAGCAAGAGACGGCAAGCGGCCATCAAAACCAGGATACATTTGCAATGAGAAAATTCGATGGCTACATAGCGAGAGAACTGTAATGAGAAAGGTACCCGTGTGGAAAAAATTTTTAGCAAATGGTAACTAGGAAATCAGAGATGTGCTCCCCAAGATACCTTGAAGGAAACCGAACATCTTTTAAACAGTGCTTCGAGCCTTACATTATGGCAAATAGTCAAAAGAACAAGTCAGTTTTACATGAGTGTGGGAAAAAACTTTATTGGTTATTCAGGTGAAGAGGCAGAACCGGAAAGAGGGAGTAGGTAGCTCTCTATTGCGAGACTCCAGTGATCCTCGATCCACACTTTACCTGGTCCAGAGGCCTCTTTGGACCTCTAGCCCTGGCCGAGCGAGGAAGATCTCCCACGGCTCTCTACAGAGTGAGCTCCTAACCCAGGCGAGTCTGCCTCATGAGGTCTTGCTGCGCATTCTCACGTCTAATTAGAATGTGACAGCCGTGCCACACACGAAGGACAAACGCTGTCATATATTGTGGGAATCACGTCGTTGGCCCCCTCCATGTTGAGGGGAGGAGCGTGCGCTTCCATTCTTCTGTATGCGCGAGAATTTGTGGGTCCTAGCTGCGGATGCGTTTGGTGTAGACGTTCTCTCATGCATCATGTCTAAAAATCCTAAGGTCAAACATTGTATCTGATTGCAGCATCAATTGGTGCACGGCGCACACAGGTGTTCGCGGTTAGGAACGGGCCGACCGACTTGCTCGTACAAGTACAAAGCAAGCGACAGACGCGCCAGTAGACGGCGTCAACTCGCCTAACTCTGATGAGTGACCAAGCAATCCAACGGAAATTCTCGAAGCTCAACGGCTGGAGCGACGCTCTATCGATGGTGCCACCTCCTTCGAAACTAAACAGAACGCAATTAAGAGACTGGTGCCGTCTTCAGACGAACACGTACCTCAACCTACTTTCGCTTTCGTAAATACACCCTTCGAATACGAAGATGAGTGCTCCTGGTGCAGTGTGGTAGCCACACTTACACACATTACATAGAGGTGTCCCTCGCGTCCTTTTGCGGCAAAATTTACACTCATACAAGCACGCGCGTTACCACGCTTGTCGTGGGAGGCGCGACTCCTGAGTAAGGCTTTGGAAAATAAACTTGCAACCCTGAATCAGGCCCAGCGAGCTGCTATAGACAATGCAGCTCTAGACGTAGAGTCCCACCCACTTTATTTACTGACAGCGCTGATAAACGTTTATTTTCTCTCGCGCGCGCGCATCGTTGGTGTACGAGGACGTCTTGTACCGTAAGCGCACTACCTTGGCATAGTCTGTGGCTCACCGCTCGGTTTGTATGCTCTCGAGCTATGGCACGCTTCCTCTGAGTCCCTCGTATGCCCTTATGAGCTGGGCATCGTATGATCGAATGGTATTCTCGGAGTGAGTAACCTAATATTCAAAGTGAGATTCGTGGTGATCTGCCGCGTACGTACATTCTGCGCGCTGCTTGGTAGTCACAGATAAACAATCCTGACTCCTGAGTGCTGTCGAAATGTTTGATGAACATCGCGATTGCTGAAGCTTCAGGTGTGGCTCTGCGTTTTGTGTAGATTGACGCTGTTTTATTAGTTTTATCTTGTTGTGTGTTGCAAACGGCTACTATGACGTGTCTTCTGACAGTCCGATTGGCGTATAAATACAGCATTCTTTGACAGTGTCTGAAAGTTTTAATGAGTTGCTTTTCTAGGGCTTGTCTTTGGCTTTTATGGTATTTGGAATTCATCTTCGTTTTGCGTCACTTGTATTTACGCCCTGATGTGACCCGTAATTGATGAGTTTTGTCACTGCAGTATGGCGGCCGGACATGGTAGCTCAGTTCAGATAGTACAATTTGTACAAGTTGTGTTAGGCACTGTTGTTCTGTCTTAGTTATCATAACCACAGCCTTCAGCTCCTCAATTGTGTTGTATACACCTGTGTCACGGAGTGTTTCCTTCACGGTGTTGTTGTATTGCTGTGAGTATACTAGAATAAGATATCACTAATCTGCTTAACAAAGAACTCAGTGTGTCAACACAGACAATACTAGAACCTGAAAGCGGAGTGACCACAGTGTGACAGTTGTGTCCCCATGTCAAATTTCGTGCTGTTTGTACTTCAGTAGTAGAAAACGTTTATGGCTACACAACCCGGAAGACATTAACTCTACGCACAACGTGTATTGGCATGCTTTAAGCAAAGCCGTGGGAAGTCTTTGACTTATTTCTTATAAACTTTCAGGCAAAGAAGAAACTGTGACAACTAAGGTCAGCGTGGCAAGATGTTACCCAACCAAGTGTTTTCAGGGAGGAGCAATCAAGCGGTACACAATAAATTTGCGATACTGAAAAACCGAACCTCGGTAACAGTCGAAAAAGTACCCCTTGCCGGAAATGTTCGTAGGTCAATCAGAAACATTCAGGCACAGAGCCAGTAATCCCAACAAAGAGACAGACGCTTTGCACACGTATCAAGGCAGGAAAGCACAAGCAACACGGAGCAATGACATCCTCTGATTAGGCAGGCGCTGTAAAAACGCGTGTTTTAAACAAAAAAATGTTTCAACAAACTAAAAAACAGTTCATGCACAACCAAGGAATCATGTTATGCCACCCCTCATTTAGTAATATTATAGGAAAGAGTAGGCACAGATACACGAGATCTGAACATCTTTAGTGATTTCAGCCACTTCAGAGAAGTGAGTGGAGTAATATAGCTCACAGCTTTTGCAGCCGCAAAAGCTAAAGGCAACATTTTTCAAACCTACAGAGCTAATCAGCGACAACACTCTTTAGTTCACAAGTACTGCATTAGCGGAATTCACTGCTCCCTCCCAATTCATTCACAGCTCGTGAAGTCCAGGACTTGTCTAATGCTAATTCATGGTAAAAGAATATCGCAAAAATCTAGTCGCTAAAGATGATGTCATTCAGATCGATCACATCCTGCAAATGCCCTTTTTAGATCATCACAGAATGACATGCCAAAACAAACAGGCAAACACAATGCGATCGATCTTAGACACAAAAACTCAGCTCTTCTGTTCTCCTATCAGTGAACTTTTAAAGCCATGCATGGTAAACAAAATAAATAATGAAAGGGGAAGGCAATAGAAACGAAAAGGTATATTAGTCATTGAGAAACCTCCCAAAAATGAAGAAAGGAGACTACATTAAAATACAATCAACCCTACAAAAAATAAAAAAAACAATATATTATGTTAGATAGGAACGGTTCAGCCATAAGTATTCAGATTTGGTGCCTAGATGTGGTACATAGGCATAGAAACTTGAGCCGTTTGCTAAGTATCGATGTCTTGCAATCGGAGCAGAATCAGCGCAGGTTCTTTGTTCACCAACAGAATAAGGGTGTCCTCATCATGAAGGAAATAAACTCTGTGTCGTTGTGTCTTCATGATAATTACTCAAGCCTGCAAAGAGTCGAATCACCTGAAAGTTCGGCCACGCAGTTCTTCATTTGCCAAAAATACTGCCACCTGTACGAACCCCCCAATTTAACAAACGAACTTTGTGTGCCCGAGTTCATGATTCACTGAAGCAGATGTTCTAAGAGCATTAGAAGCCTTACGAACCTGAAGAATTGGTTCATATTTGTGCCATGGACTGCAAAAAATGATTCGCTGCTGTTCAGAACACTGAAATTATGTTTTCATTCTACTAAGTTTTTCTAGATGCAAATAAACCCAAATTTCACACACGCCCGGAAAATTTCTTGCCAACTCCTACATAGGTTAAAAAGATACGTCACAGAGCCTGTGGCACCAAGCTCTTCATACCATTTCAACATTCACGGCAAGATTTGAAGCAGAAACATTCCCAGACATCAAGCGCAGGACAAAACTCTGCAACCTTGCAATAGCCAACTGCTGGTCTACACATAGTTATCATCCCATGAGAGACACCCCTAGATACAATGAGCCTGAGAGCACCTATTCATTAAAAGCAGTGTGAGTGTGAGTCGATGCACGGCATTCAGAAACAATCAGGACGATGCAGAGCTCGACCCGTGAAAAGGAAGCTGATGCCTTAATACTTCAGTATTTCATATTTTCTTCGACGGAGCAGAAGGTTAACACACAAACAAAGATTTGTTAACATGGCAGCGTTGAAGAGCTTTTTTTGAAGACATTTGCACGTCGGAGTCTTTGGTTGTCAATGAAACTCATTTTGTTCTCAACCGAGAAACTGAGAAAGGTGCAAATAAACTAAAATACCAAAATCCCTCAGTTCAAGTCAAAATTACATAGAGGCCGTGCAGGTGATAAGCAGATGTTCTACCACAGAACGGCCCTATTACTTGAAGCTGCTTCGGGAAAAAACTATACAAATATTATGTTGTCAATGAAAGGATAAAAAACTTTATAGGGCCACAATAAAAAAAATCAATCAAATAATTAAAAACAGACTATTACTGCTCAAATATGTAACTCCAAGTTTAAGTCAGGGCATAACTATCAATTGCTAATAGATTCACAAGGGTAGCCTGAGCTTGCTTTGCATTGTTAGGGTGAAAGCAGAAAACACAAACAAAGAGGTTTGACCAACATCGCTCGTGGGTGCGAAATCTATTTTCTGTCTTCGTCTTATACGTTTACATCCTATACAATTAGTGAATGAATGCATAGAAGAGGATATCTCTGGGAAAATTGGTTTTACATGCAGAAGACTAAAAGAATATGTAAAAGATAAAGACGCACGGGACTAATAAACTCGACAATGTTTCACCATGTGTACAACTCTCCTGCACCTCTTTCATGTCTGCTCAATGGGTCTGTAGAATAAAGCAATCACAATCCATTAGAATCATTACAATAATAGGTCAGCAAGCAATTGTGAAATAAAACTGTGACTGAAGTAATATGCATCACCACGGTAATGTTTTCAAGAGTGGTTTCAGACTAAACACCCAAAAAACATATCTACTGAAATGGAACCTACGCGCTTGCATGATTAAAGGCAACAGTTACAATCGACCTTACCATCGCCAAGGACTATGGAAGTGGAAGAACTAGGAAGCATGGAGCTAGAAAAATTGCAATTTCAGTGCCTATATACGGTAAAAAGTGAAATCATTGTTAAACTTCCAATAAATCTGTGGACAAAGTGAGCTTTCGAACAGAAGGGCGTGCTCATTCTGGTTTGAAACTCCCATAATATCCGTTTGCAGTACTCACGTATCTAGCTGCATTTGTGACTGAAGAAAAGACAATAGGGCAGCTATTTAGGGTGCTCTTCCCCTACACCTCTGTTGGGAAGTCGCATCATCAAGAAAGCATTTCTAGAACAGCGTGTAAGTAAACATCAGCAAAAAAATTAAGCAATTGTAAAAAACTGTGTTAGTCTTCTACTGCCAAAGCTATCACTGTTGGCACACACAGCATACACCAGGCCTGCAGAACACACTGTCTGAAATTAAATCTAAACATCAAATTGCACCAAGATAAAAGGGCACCAGAATACACAAGAATAATCGCTAACAGCACACACAGCGGAAACTGGCATGGAGTAAGCAGGCCTGCTGAACACACGGCGTTGTTGGTGCGAAAACCTAAAGCACGAATTCTACTATTGTGAAAAGGCACACTAATCTGCACACACTACCACCCACATCAAATACGGCAGACACAAGAAGTCGATTCCAAACCTGCACAACACATTATGCATCACACAAATAACACCAGTACACAGCAGTCTCTTTGCCATTCGTCCGAAGCCTGGCTTCAACTTCACTTGACTATAAGGCTTATGTCAGTTTGAATGTATGCACCTACCGATTGTGATTTCCTCGCCCTTGTAGGTCAAGCGAGAAGACATAGAACATAGACAAAGCAGCTAACGAGATACCATTCTTTCTTCACATGACTTCACGTCGATTTTTATGTAGTTGATGCAGAAGTAGCACCACGTTTATGCAGCTGTCTGAACCATTGACCCATTTGTTCAATTGCAATGTTTTCAGTTTATCGTTACACAAATGGCTGAGGCACATGCAACAGGTGTGCTTCTTTCTTCTTAGCATGCCACCAGGCACTTCAATGCCGTATGATCTGGTCAATACTAGTCTCACAACAACGCCTTTTTTCAATGGAACTTGAGGTGTGAACGGTGGTACTCTCAAAAAAGTCTTCTTCCTTCAGCATGGGCGTATCCAGTGCTTTCTCTCTGTAGTAATTTTTATTCACTTTGTTTTTACTACTATTTAGTCTGCTAGTACAAAATAGGTAATTGAAGCAGCAAGTTTCTTGTCGACAAAGCTGGTATGTAACCTATGAGAGTTTAGGCGGTCCTCAATTACCATTCAAGCATGCTGTATATCTGTGGTCAAAAAAGCATGGGTGCAGCTCATGAACAACTTTCAATGCTTCCTTGAATTAATGCTTAGCTGCATTTACGATTACGTCAAGAGTTCTATTAGACTAAGAGGGTTTGAGCTGGAAGTTGGGTGCAAGCTGCCACTGCTTGGTAAAATCGGCGAACTCTGTACATGACAACAGTGGGCCATTGTCACTAGTCTACACAAATTGTAATTCACACCTGCGGAGGTCTATTGTCTGATCATCTTGTCCCGTTGCTGCTGATTGTTACAATTATGCACTTATAGGATTGAGGTGGTGGAAAAGAGCAGAAATGTTATTTAACTTGCCGCTTTCAGGAGCGAAGGATGTAGAAACTATAAGCGTTGTAGCGTGTCAGCGTAGTGTGCAAAAGCGTGTGCTGCACAAGACAGAGGTAGCTTTCAGGTGCGGAATCGCCTCAGTTGGAGCACCGAAGTCTAAACTGTTGTAGAAATTTGCAACAGGTGCACCGGCCCTGGAAAGTTATAGTATCACTGTACTTTCGGTAGATGCAAGTTTTTACTTGCAACGGTGAAATAAAACTGTAATTTCTGTGGGAACAGCACGCAGTTCACCTGAAAATTATCGATCATGCACTCTCGCGCTCAGATGTCTCTGCTGTAGACGTTATATTGTGCTGCAATCTACTCATCAAGTCCGCTCATTGATGATGTTTAGCTGTTGCGTGAAGGTACTCTGCATTTCTCACTAGTGCTTGTTTTATCAGTCACTTCTGAACAAACACTCACACCTGACTAGGCCACTCTAACTTGACGCCATTGACCGAGAATACAGAGCAGGAACACAAAAATTAGATGTTTCATGCTCCTGTGTTACGATAACGTTAGTGAGTCGAAATCAAAATTGCATCAGCTTCGATTTCGACTTCAATACTAAGGTGATTTTGTAGAATCATTGAATGAAGTCTACTGTAAAAAGAAACGTTGGGCAGCAATAAAACGTGAAACAAAAGCTTTTTGCAAAAGACCAAAGTGTCCACACTAAAATATCCGCACGACAATTATATCACTTAGTGAGCCTTGTTTAGCAGGTCTGAGTCAGCGTAGAGGTTGATGGTGAAAGCCTGTAATTCATTGTGCTACACTTGGCTGACCAAACTGCAGCCATGTTGTGCGCCGTTGGCATAGAATTATGTGATAAGTCTTCTGCCTCCTATAGTTTGACAAAATTGTGGAGCCCGCTCCTAAAATATATCTTGTGCTTAGCGTTCATTCGAACTTGGACCCAACAAATTTTTTTCTAATCAGGGCGCGCCCACTTAAAACCTTTTTCAACCACCCTCACTCACACTCAAACCTACCTAAATATTACTAACCTGAACTCATTTAGCCTCACATTTACGGCTGAATCTGAATCTAAGTGAATCATTAGACTCATGACTCGTGAGTTCACCATGGCGTCAATGCTCTTTAACACACGAGTACCTCACGTCATTAGTGCTCTTCTTGGTGCGTTTTTGATACTGTACTCTCGAACACGAGTTTCAGTGAACGATACTACTTAGTGGACATGAGTATAAACAAGACTCTAGACAAGGCTGGTAGTAATGCTGAAGATCACTAGGTAGAGATGGAAAAAAACCAGTGGAGCTAAGTGAGACTCACTCAAGATATATGTTGTGCACTTTCACTCACTCGCGAAAACTTTCTTCAGCCGGACTGACTCGGACTTAAACTAGCAAGAATACCATTCACCCAGACTCACATGCGAGGTTCCATCTGAATCACGTGGATTCTCGAAAAAGTTCGCCGGCCCGTGTAAGTACTACGCTGACCTCACTCATAGACTACATTTGTACCGGCTGGCTATGGAGTAGGTTATGTTACAAACGCCTCGAAAAGCTCACAAATGAAGCTCATGGCGACAAAGCCTATTTCAAATCACACGCCAGGTAATTTGGTTCTTAGATCACATGGTCACATTACGTGGCTACGCATGAATGTGTCACAGGCGACTCTGTTTCTTAGGGCATGCGCCGAAGTTTGTAGTGCAAAAATGAACATTTTTCTGCTAAATGCGCACTCATCAAAAGAATTAGCTGTTGTGGAGTTGGTGCTTCAACATAAAAACCATCGTGAGGGTGCAACTACACTTAACACACAGGAGGCGACTGACAAGGACAGGCGAAGTCACTAACTGGCTTTATTCAAGGAAGATTCACATATTTATATGTCAACACACTGCGCAAGAGCACCGCCACAACAACAAAGTAAATTTAAACCAGACCAGAAACAAAGTGGAAGATAGCTATCTGGTGTTTAACGTCCCAAAAACACAATATGATAATGGGAAAAAGTGATCAACTAGGCAAAACTGCCACACTTCTATGTAGTGAAGGGCTCTGGAAACTTTAAACACTTGGGGTTCTCTAACATGCACACAAACCTGATCACACGGGCTGAATAAATACGAATTCAGCATTTTACAGCGCGATTCAAGTTTCACTTACGCACTCGTCACCTGCTAATTTTTTGCACCCTCATGATGCTCTCTCACGATGGTTTCGTTGTTGCGCTCATCACAAGTCACCAAAAATGCCGACATTGTTAAAAATATTATTACACTTTGTACGTAAGGTGTCTAAAATTACCAAGTTATAAAAAGAGCGATAGCTAGAAGATTGACACTTGATGCCATGCTGGTGCCGCAATGCATCATGGGCTGTTTTAATCACGTGATAGCGTTTCGCGCTCAAAATAATGAAGGGTACCATGAAGGTCCCTTCATCAGTAGTTAACGATGTGAAATTTTAGTATTTATACTGTCAGTGTACGACTGAGCAAGGTGTTCGGCGGCAAGGGCTTCTACTTCGCCACTTCATACGCTGCATGATCGGGTAAGTAGCAGGGTCTGTCACGAAGGCTGTTTGCTGTCTTGTCTTTTGTAATCCTTTTTGCTATCGCATGATTCGTCGCAGTAAGTGTGACGTACATCGTGTTTACTACCAGTGTCACAAGGACACATTTAATCGCGATCTGTCTAACAAATTGCGGTTTGGCTCTCGTGAATCTCGGGCAAACTCAATTCAGATCAATTTGCTCTGCTTACCATCAATTGTTGTTGATAACAATCAAGAAATCTGACCGAAATGAGCCCTGCTGACGAGCAAAGTACTCGTGTGACACCGATGCAATCCATGTATGTAGCCTAAATTCGTAAATGTGTCATTTGTGCGTTCATTCACTCTCAATTTTGCTGTTTATGTTGTTTTTACGATATATACACTTAATAAATTCAAAGCAACTATAACTATGCTTTTCTTAGATTAATTGTTAGCACTATGTGATCACATTCATAAAAATTGGCCCTTTTAATGAGTTGCAGCTTCTTGTTCGTTTGAACAGCCATTTTTTCTTGTTCCCCGGCCCACCAGGTCAGTCCAAACCTCTTCCGTTCCTTATGTTTTTGTGGCCTTCTTAGTTGGGCCCAAGTCAGCTTTAGTAAATTTGTACACGTTTCTTCGTTTTATAGCACCAATATAACTTTCTTCCCTTCATCTGAGAGTAGAAGGAAAATATTTCTAATAAGGCGGTCATAAATGTTGAAACAACCGCCGCCTGTAAAGCATAACCCTATCGATGGGGTGAGGGGCTGCACGACTATTTCTTCACTTTAACCACTTGTAAATATTTGAACTGACCACGGCGGCGGTCAGATCTGCAACGCAGCAGAGGGTGCTAAGAATCTCTGGATCCGGACAGGCTGCCATTGGAACCTGAACTTGGCAACGTTTAACGCTAGAACCTTATCTAGTGAGGGAAGTCTAGCTGTACTATTCGAGGAGCTAGAGGGTGTTAAATGGGATATAATAGGGCTCAGTGAGGTTAGGAGGACAGATGAGGCCTATACGGTGCTACAGAATGGGCACGTCCTTTGCTACAGGGGCTTGGCAGACAGAAGAGAACTGGGAGTGGGGTTCCTATTTCACAGAAATATAGCTGGAAACATAGAGGAATACTATAGCATTAATGAAAGGGTGGTAGGTATCATAATTAAACTGAATAAAAGATACAAGATGAAGGTAGTACAGGCTTACGCGCCTACATCCAGCCATGATGACGCTTCAGTGGAAAGCTTTTATGAAGACGTGGAATCGGCCATGAGTAAGGTAAAAACACAGTATACTATAGTGATGGGCAACTTTAATGCCAAGGTAGGGAAGAAGCAGGCTGGAGACCAGGCAGTAGAAAATTATGGCATCGGTACTAGAAACGCCAGAGGAGAGCTACTAGTAGAATTCGCAGAATGCAATAACTTACGGATTTTGAATACCTTCTACCGAAAACGAGAAAACCGCAAGTGGACCTGGAGGAGCCCTAATGGCGAAAATAAAAACGAAATCGACTTTATAATGAGTGCACACCCTGGAATCGTGCAGGATGTGGAAGTGATTGGCAAGGTACGATGCAGTGACCATAGAATGGTACGGTCTCGAATTCGCCTAGACTTGAAGAAGGAACGACAGAAACTGATACGCAAGAAGCCAATCAATCAGCGAGCACTGAGAGGGAAAGTACATAAATTCAGAGTGTCGCTGCAGAACAGGGACTCTACTCTTACTGAGGAAACCAACCTTAGCGTAGATACAATGAATGATAATCTGACGAGTATCATTACGGAGTGTGCAGTGGAAGTTGGAGGCAGGGTAGTTAGACAGGACACTGGCAAACTTTCCCAGGAAACGAAGAACCTAATTAAGAAGCGTCAAATCGTGAAAGTGTCAAGTACAACAGACAAAATAGAACTGGCAGAGTTTTCGAAGTTGATTATTAGACGTAAGGTATGCGATGTAAGAAGGTATAACATGGAGAGAATTGAACACGCTCTGAAAAACGGAGGAAGTGTCAAAGCATTGAAGAGGAAACTCGGGATAGGCAAAAGTCGGATGTATGCACTAAGGGACAAAGAAGGCAAAATAACTACTAATATGGATAGGATAGTTAAAATAGCGGAGGAGTTTTACAGAGATCTGTACAGTAGCCCAGACAACCATGACCTTAATACTATAAGAACTAGCAGTAACCCAGATTACACCCCACCAGTAATGATAGAAGAAGTCAGAAAAGCTTTGGAGAGCATGCAAAGGGGCAAAGCTGCTGGTGAGGATCAGGTAACATCATATCTGAAAGATGGAGGACAGATTGTGTTAGAAAAACTAGCCACCCTGTTTACGAGGTGTCTCCTGACGGGAAGAGTACCAGAGTCTTGGAAGAACGCTAACATCATCTTAATACATAAGAAAGGAGATGACAAGGACTTGAAGAATTACAGGCCGATCAGCTTGCTCTCTGTAGTATACAAGCTATTTACAAAGGTAATTGCTAACAGAGTAAAGAAAACATTAGAATTCAATCAACCAAAGGAACAAGCAGGATTTCGAACAGGCTACTCAACAATTGACCACATTCATACTATCAATCAGGTAATAGAGAAATGCTCAGAGTATAACCAACCACTATACATAACCTTTATAGATTACGAGAAGGCGTTTGATTCAGTAGAAATATCAGCCGTCATGCAAACACTGCGGAATCAGGGCGTAGATGAAGTATATATAAACTTTCTGGAAGAAATCTACAGGGGATCAACTGCTGCCATAGTGCTTTATAAAGAAAGCAACAGAATACCAATCAAGAAGGGTGTAAGGCAGGGGGACACAATTTCCCCAATGCTATTTACCGCGTGCATACAGGAGGTTTTCAGAAGCCTAGAATGGGAACAGTTAGGGATAAGAGTCAATGGAGAATACCTTAGTAACCTGCGCTTCGCCGATGACATTGCATTGCTGAGTAACGCGGGGGACGAATTGCAACTCATGATTACGGAGTTAGACAAGGAGAGCAGAAACGTGGGTCTTAAAATGTAATCTGCAGAAAACGAAAGTAATGTACAACAACCTCGGCAAGGAGCAGCGCTTCGAGATAGGTAATAGTGCACTTGAAGTTGTAAAAGACTATGTCTACTTAGGGCAGGTAATAACCGCAGAGCCGAACCACGAGATTGAAGTAACTAGAAGAATAAGAATGGGGTGGGGCACATTCGGCAAGCACTCTCAAATTAGGACAGGTAGATTGCCACTATCCCTCAAGAGGAAGGTATATAACAGCTGTATCTTGCCAGTACATAGCTACGGAGCAGAAACCTTGAGACTTACAAAGAGGGTTCAGCTTAAATTGAGAACGACGCAGCGAGCAATGGAAAGAAAAATGGTAGGTGTAACCTTAAGAGACAAGAAGAGCGCAGAGTGGATTAGGGAACAAACGGGGGTTAAGGATATCATAGCTGAAATCAAGAAGAAATGGACATGGGCAGGGCATGTAGCGCGTAGACAGGATAACCGCTGGTCATTAAGGGTAACTGACTGGATTCCCAGAGAAGGGAAGCGGTTTGAGGGAGACGGAAGGTTAGGTGGGCAGATGAGATTAAGACGTTTGCGGGTATAAATTGGCAGCAGCAAGCATAGGACCGGGTTTACTTGTGGAACATGTGAGAGGCCTTTGTCCTGCAGTGGACGTAGTCGGGCTGATGATGATGATGATGAAATATTTGAAGAGTGAGTAAATTAAAAAACTTTGCTAGTATTTTTGCGTTGATCTTTAAAAATTACTTTGTCTACAGTAAACCAATCCCGACCCTCTGAATGCTAACCACTCAAATGTCGACCATAACCTTAATGATGAGTTACCAGAGCGGAATAACCCTCTGATATAGACTACTTCGAAGTACCCCACTGTCTTCAAAAACACCTACAAAACCGCTCATAGATTTGAAAATGTCTTGGCTCTGCTGTTTGTGCGCTGTAAAGGTTTCATGAAGTCTGTCATTAAGACAGCGTCTTTTCTGACCTTTGTATTTCTGCTGCATGTCAGTGGTTGTGTATATGCTTGATGACTTTAGCACAGGTAACATACTTCTGCCTGTGATTAGTGCTGCATTGCTTCCTTCCTCTCATGTGATCGATGAATCTACATAGGCCAGAAAGTTTCAGGGGTCGTAAACACCACTTATATTCTAGCACTTTCCCTTTGTTTTCGAGTAGCACCTGCGAAAGACACTGTTTGCTAAGTACGACAGCTGTCTTCTTCTCTTGCGGTCTTTCAGATGGACTGCAGCTAGTTTTACACCTGGGATACCTTGCATGCGTAAGCGAATTCTCGGCTACAGGAAGCTCTTTTTGAGTTGAGCGTATATCTAGACATTTATTTGGAAAGTGCTTCAACCACCTTGTGGTAAGGTCATCCCAACAGAGCGTTCTGCAAGTTCACGTGCATGGCCGCCCTCTTGACCACATTTTTGTGCCCAGTGACAAAGACAGCAGAGGCTTCCGTGCACATTACTTCCATCAGCAACTTCCGCACCAATTTATGAAAAGCTGTGTTAAGCGCAACACAATCAGTAATCTCCTCTGTAATCACAAGATTCTGGAGCTTGTGCTACAAAACCTTCATACTCGGCATGACAATTTCCTTAAAGCCCACATATTCCACTGAATTAAACAGCGAAAAACGTCTCCACATAGTAGGATATTGTATAGCTCTGAAATCTAGCAATCTGTTGGCATTGTTCCCTTAAATGCAGGTCAAGTAAACGTCTTTAACTATTGATATAGTGCTCGATCCTGCACAACTACCTTGCTCTTACAAATACACAATTAGGACCTAGCCAGAAATGGTAGATTCAAACAACTGTTTGCAAAACACTTCAAAGGACCTGGCACTGACATTCGACATACTTTGAGGGAAGGGTATGGCTAAAAGAAAATCTACAGCATCATTGACGGAGAGCAGTATATCTTTTGCGGCCACAGGCTGTGTATATTTAGTTAACCATTGCGTTGATATTCAGTCAGTTGTACTTGGCCTGTGCTGACAAAAAAAAACATTAATGAAAGGTTGTTGACTTCTAGTGCTGTAAGATTCTCCTGCTATGTGGATGAGTTTTGCATGTTTCATTTGGCATATATAGGCTGCGAGTAAGAAGGCAGGCCTAAATTGAAGCTTTTTCTGGATGTTCACCAACTTCATGAAATAGCGTAGCTGATCTTCGAATTAGGCACAAGTTAATTCCTCCAAATAAAGCGCTTTTTGAGAAAAGAAACACTCATATTGTTGGTATGAACGTTGTGCTTGGAAGCAATTGTTGCTTTTTTGTCGTGGCGTTTAAAAGTAACTAAAAGGCAGAACATGCATTTGGCTTTGCAGATTGCTGTGTGGCGATTTCCTCATGATAAACAAAGAGGATTGTGCCTTCTCCGAAGCAGCAGTCTATTTTAAGTTTGCAGGTATTGCTCAAAACATGTTGTTCGAAGCTATGAGTTTACTTAAGTGTGTGATGAATCTAAGGCGTGTAGACTTGGGGGGGGGCACATTGAAGACACAAGAAAGAAATAAGGCAAACTGTAGCACATCAATGTACGCTGTCTTTCACAAAAAAGAGGTAAGAGGAAGGTGTTGAAGTACAGGCGGTGTACTTTCTTGCCTGTGCAGATCAACCTCTCCAAGTAAAAATGGTGCAGCTCTGGTCACGTGCATAAGGGTGTAACACGTTTTAAACGCATGTTGAGCGCAATCCCTCTGACAAAGAAATTGAGCCTTTAAAACTTGCCGCTGTATAGTCGTAGCGAAGTTCTCCTTCCTGCAGATTTATATGCCTTCATGCAGTGTGGGAGGGATCATTGTCAGCTACTCAAACGTAAAGAGATCACCTGCTACGGAAAGTGTCGACTAACACTTCCAGGTTATTGTGCACGATAACACCTGATAATGTCGACAATAGGACAGCCGTCATTCTAGTTCAATTGATAAAATTACCCAATGCATTATCCTAAGTAGAAGTTTTAGTCTTTGCTGGTGGCAAGCTGTGTTTTTTTCCGCCCTGTTTTTTTCACACCTTTATAATAATTACTATGATACAGTCAAAAGGCTACTAATAATGTCTCCTATATTTTTCATGGGCTGATGGACTGTTATTTCTAATCGAAAGACTATACATATATTCCCACTGCTTTAATAAATTCCAGTGGGAAGATGGTGCTGTATCTTTGTATCTTTTGTCCCTCCTCTTGCATTTGATCAGAGCAGCCATTGCAGGCGAGTTAACGAGTGGGATAGATATGCGGGGACACACTTGTCATCTACAAAATATCAACGAATATTTTACGCTGAAACACACTTAAAATCAGTTTTACAGTGCTGATTGATTGATATGTGGGGTTTAACGTCCCAAAACCACTATATGATTATGAGAGACGCCGTAGTTTAGGGCTCCGGAAATTTTGACCACCTAGGGTTCTTTAACGTGCCCCCAAGTCTGAGCACACGGGCCTACAAGATTTCCGCCTCCATCGGAAACGCAGCCGCCGCACCCGGGATATTAAACCGCGACCTGCGGGTCAGCAGCCGAGTACCATAGCCACTAGACCATCGCGGCGGGGCAATTTTACAGTGCTTCTCATGCAATTACTTGCAGAGCACTCCTTCTTTGTTTGTCTAAACAACCCACTGCTACCTACGTCATGAGTTTTTGTTCGCTTCCTCGAACCTTGCAAGTGCTGTCCTAGCAGACGTTTTCAAATTAAGAGGCGGCAGACTCGAAGGGAGCACAAGAGATAATCGACCTGCTTTGGCTGTGCATTTTATGGGTCACGCATCTTTAAAACTTCTCAGAGGCAATTATAGCGGCACCAGGAATCCTGGTCATTGCGGTGACCACGTGCATGCGGTTTTTTGTTCATGTAGTCAGCTGTGTTCGCATGAAAACCACTTTAGGTCCCACCTCACACGGCCTTCTCCAAAACCAAAATTGTGACTGAACACTCTGAAACCTTTTTTATGTAACTAACAATTCCAGGCGGGATACATGTGTCGGTAACTACTCATTGCCACAGAAAAAACCTGTGTAAGTTTTTTGTGTGTGTGAGTTCTCACGCTGTGTTTGTGAAATGAAATTGAGCCTTAAATGCTCCTTTCGTTCTTTGACACGCAGGCGGTCAGTCACTCAGACAAGGATCACAAATAATGATATAATTTATGAGAATCATTGCAGTGTACAAACAGCAAAATTGGGTTTTCTCGGAATACATACGCGAGTAAATAGTTTAGGCTTATTTGTTAAGATAGTTTAGTCCTTGCATTTAGTCCAGGTCAATAAGTCCAGGAGATATTTCGGGTAAGGGAGGTGGCAGGGTCAGCTTACGCAAGTGTAAGCATGCTATCGTTGCACCTTTGTGATGAAGAGCTTTTTTTTTGTTTGATATTGGGATGTGAGCAGTTAGGCTTCATAATTTTTATTTCGACAATTCTGTTATTTTTATTCTGGTTCAAGGTTTGAGGCTCTCATTTCTTCTTTTTTCTGTGTGCAGCTGACCCTTGCTTTAACTAGATATACGGGTGAACAGAAAAATGTTAGTGTTGCAAGGTTTTGTTATTGTAAAATAACACATGTACTTACCAAAATACAAAAAGCATAACACCGGGCAACAAAACTAAGGACAGAACAGAAATCGCCTCACTAGGAACTATTTGTATTCTCAAAAAATCAGTAAAACTTATAACCGTAGCAACGATGCGTACGCTAATAGCCTAACATGCTAGTCAAAAGGCACACAATAAGATCAACTACAAAAGAATGGTAACAAAAAATTTACTGAACAAAAAAAAGATTCAAAAAAGGTGATTCACCACCATGCATAGCGACTGATATATCACTGACACATGTATCACTCTTTTTTTAATGTAGTATGCACCTATATTTTATGTACCAAGATATAATTACTTTTTCCATAGACGCATACTCCAGAAAACCTTGGCTCACCTTTGCAGGAAGCATAATGTGCCGGCCTGATCGATTATATTTTGTCCCAAGCAGCACACAAGGTTGGCCCAACATTCGGGATAGATTGGCAGTTCATGACCCAAAAATGGCCCAGTTTTGACAACGTACCACCACTAATGGCTGTACCAGCCGAATAGAACGACAATGTTGAACCAGCTCGACAACGTACCACCAATAATGGCTCTGCCAGCCTAAAAAAACGGCGATGTTGGACCAGCATTGACAACTTTCCGCCATTGATGGCTGTGCCAGCCGAATAGAACGATGATGTTGGGCCAGCATGCAAACTTTCCGCCAGTATCAGTCATGCCAACGTATTATAACGACCACATTGGATCGAGTTGTACAACCAGTAGCCAATATGGGTGGAGCCATGCATTTAGGCTGGCATTATTGGCCTGTCGTTCAAACGTTATTGCCATCGTCGGCTAGAGAGTTAACTTCGTTGGCATAACATAGGACCAGTATGAGCTAATTTCGGCGTCTGTTTCATTTCGCGCTGTTCTGGTCCCACTAACGTGTTGATTTTTCAAGTTCGTGAAAGTAATATGCCGGGCGCATGCTTAATATATTTTTCTCAATAAATCATGCACACCTAGTTGATATGCATGATTGCTGATTGAAGTTGCGGAATGTAGACTATTTTACTGATTAACATTAATAGAGTTTGTCGCCTGTCCGATGTCTGATGCGGTACTCTTCCAGATGAGACTCGTGCAGATCTGTTCGATGAAGCAACCGCGGATGCCGCTGCCGTACGTGACCCACTTCCAAATTACCCGACGCGCACGTGCTCCGGCATTCGTTTCGTCGCATCACGCCGGCGATGCCACGCCAAGCGCTTTGGACTTCGCGGATATCGAACGCAATGCGTATCGTATCATGTGTCTTGTATGCTATTGCCATGACCAATTTGCTTTGTTCGCGTTCACAACGCTGTACCAGATAACGGCACACAAATGCTTGACATGTGCGAACCGGAGTTATCGGTTGCGTTACGATGATTGAGTCGTACAACACACGCATTTGCCGTAATCTGACACACGCACCGACGTTCGCATCCTGTATCAAACGACTACGGGAATTACCCACAATATTGCAGCGAACGGTTGTTAAAGTGTGGTGGAGTGCATGGGCGTAGGGCACCTTGTCTCCTTGGATCGTCGCAAGTTACGATTTTGATCTGGAATGCTTTTGTTGAATATATATATATATATATATATATATATATATTGTAGAGAAGCCACCGAACACCGCAATGGGTCGAACTCTCAAGTGCTTTCTAGTGGGTCTGCCCAAAACGAAACGCCGCTCGTGCGGAGAGTCCGTGCTTGGCTGTTGCTGTCGCCATTGTGTAGACTCGCTGTGTGCCGGCTAATAAACGCCATAACAAATTGGTGGAGAGTGCTACGATCCCCTTTGATGCCCTTGGAACTACGCTCACGTACCCTGCAATCTACCATGTCCCACGACGCCTCTCAGCAGACGCCTCCTCCCATGCCACCCTCTTGTCCCGGTGTCCCCAGGATCCGCGATCCACCCATCTTCACGGGCGCCGATGGCACTGACGTGAAGGACTGGGTCGCCATTTACGAGCGCGTGAGCGTCCCCAACAAATGGGGCGAGGACGGCAAGTTGACAAACTTAGTGTTCTACCTTGCGGGCATTGCAAGTTTGTGGTACACCAACCACGCGTCCGAGTTCGCCACCTGGTCCGATTTCACGACTGCTATCACCAATGTTTTTGGCCGCCCTGCCGTTCGCAAGCTGCAAACCGAGCAGCGCTCAGCAGGCCGGTGAATCATTCACCAGTTACATTGAAGATGTCCTGGACCTGTGCAAGAAATCCAACCACAGCATGTCCGAAGCAGACAAGATCCGGAACGTCATAAAAGGCATTGATGATGATGCCTTCACGATGCTGCTAGCCAAAAACCCAGGCACAGTAGCTGAGGTCATCACGCTGTGCCAGAGCTACGAGGAGCTCCGCCGGCAGCGTTCGATGACCCGTCGCTCCACACCACGAGATGCAGGGCTTGCAGGCTTGGAGGCGAGCTGTGATCAGGTGGCACTGCTGGCAGACCTCAAGTCCTTCATACGTGAGGAAATCGCACGGCAGTTCTCTCTCCTGCCCTTTGCCCACCCACCGGCTGCTCAGCAATCGGCCACTATCATTCTTCCACCCATCCGCCGAGCAATTGAGCAGGAAATAGCGCAGGTCATGCCTACGTACCAACCACAACAGCTTCCGGCCCCTGCGCCCCCAAGTTACGCCCAAGTGGTCGCCAGGCCGCCTCCAGTAGTTCAAGCACCTGCACCACTGACTTACGCCGAAGCTGCCACACGACCTCCGTCCTTTGCAGCTGGTACGCCGGCTGCGCATGTTGGCGCAACCCCTCAGCCTCATTCGCAGCCCACCATGCAGCCTTTCCAGCCACCGTTCCGGGCGAGACCCACCCCGGCGAACCAATGGCGCACACCCGACAACCGGCCCATCTGCTTTGCTTGCGGTTACGCCGGTCACATAGCCCGTTATTGCTCTCGACTACAGCCGGCTCCCATTTCTTCTCATGTTGCTGGCCACCTTAGCCGTTCGTATACCGACGAACTGCCGTCTGTGCCACTGTCGTCTCGCCCAGGTCCGTTTGCTCGAAGGTCGCCGTCACCACGACGTCGGTCTCTGTCCCCCATGCGGCCGAGTTCTTCTGCTCATGAGCGGGAAAACTAATCGTCGCAGTCCCAGAGGCAAGGACTGCGACGCTATCGCATTGTGAAAGCCCTCAGAGCCGCCCATCTAATGTCATTGACGTGCTTGTGGACGGTGTTCATGCATCTGCTCTTATTGACACTGGAGCTGCGGTATCAGTTATGAGCGAAAACCTTTGCCGCTTGCTTCTAAAAGTGACGACGCCGATTTTTGGACGGTCCCTTCGTACCGCTAGCTCACATCGTATTAATCCTACATCAGGCTGCACAGCTCGCGTTGTCGTTCAGGACGTTCTCTATGTCGCCCAATTCATCATCATTCCTGCATGCTCTCATGACATCATCCTGGGATGGGATTTTCTCTCCCGCAACAACGCCATCATTCATTGTGCCACCACCGAAATTGAACTTTCGCCCTTCTTGCATTTGAGGCCAGAAGACGGTCCCTCGACACTGAGGAAGATTCTTGTGAAATACGATACTATAGTACCTCCAAGCTTGATGATTGGTGTATCAGTCTACTGCACCGGTCTCTCCGACACAATTGCACTCGTTTCGCCATCCGACCGTGCTTGCCGAAGGAAAGGGTTGCTAGTACCTTTCGCGACCGTGCAAATCATCCAGAGCAACACCGCTATTTTCGTGACCAACCCATCCCCGTACACTGTTACCTTGGTTCGAGGGGAATGTCTCGGCAGAGTGGAACCAGTCGACGACGCACAAGTCCTGGACGTACCAGAAGACTCGCGTTGTCCCGATTCGCGTACCATCAGTGCTGTTTGTACTTCTGACCCATCATCTTCTGATGTATTTGACCCGTACATTGATGACGACCTAACGTCAGTACAGCGTTCCCAGCTTCTAGACCTGTTGCAAGAATACCGTTCTTCTTTCGATGTCGGGCGAAGTTCTCTCAGTCGCGCGTCCACTGTCACGCATCGTATCGACACTGGGGCCCATCCACCATTACGGCAACGTCCATACTGCGTGTCGCCTGCTGAACGCCTGGAAATTAACGAGCAGGTTGACGATATGCTCCGACGCGACGTCATTCAGCCCTCGGACAGTCCATGGGCGTCTCCTGTTGTTCTTGTTGCGAAGAAAGATGGTTCTTTGCGGTTCTGTGTGGACTACAGACGGCTCAATAGGATCACTCGCAAGGATGTCTACCCACTGCCGCGCATCGACGACGCGATTGACAGCCTTCACGGAGCGCAATTTTTTTCTTCACTCGATCTGCGCTCGGGGTACTGGCAAGTACCCCTGGCTGATGACGCTCGACCGAAGACTGCCTTCATCACACCCGACGGCTTGTACGAATTCAACGTCATGCCGTTTGGTCTGTGTAATGCACCTGCGACATTTGAGCGCATGATGGACACCGTTCTGCGCAACTTAAAATGGCACACGTGCTTGTGTTACCTTGATGACGTTGTTGTCTTCGCTCCAGATTTCTCCACCCATCTCCAACGTCTAAAAGAAGTTTTCGCACGTGGATCAGTTCCGGCTTGCAACTAAATCTGAAGAAATGCCGCTTTGCAGCACGCCAACTCACCATCCTAGGGTACGTCGTGTCCAAGGATGGCATTCTTCCTGACCCAGTCAAGCTTCGGGCCGTGGTCGAATTCCCAAAACCTGCGTCCGTCAAAGAACTGCGTAGATTCGTGGGCCTGTGCTCATACTTCCGACGCTTCATACGAAACTTCGCCACATTTATATCACCGCTGACGAAGCTCCTTGGAAGTAACGGGCCCCTCAATTCGTAGTCGTCAGAGTGCGACAACGCGTTCTTGAAGCTCCGCCATTTGTTGACGTCTCCTCCCATTCTCCGCCACTACGACCCTATGGCCCCAACAGAGGTGCACACGGACGCCAGTGGTGTAGGCCTCGGCGCTGTCCTGGCGCAGCGCAAACCGGGATTCCCTGATTATGTTGTGGCATATGCAAGCCGTACGCTCACAAAAGCCGAGACAAACTACACCGTCACGGAAAAAGAGTGCCTGGCGATCGTCTGGGCTCTTACAAAGTTTCGACCTTATTTGTATGGTCGCCCATTCGATGTCGTCACCGACCATCATGCACTATGCTGGCTGTCATCATTGAAGGATCCCTCAGGCCGCCTCGCCCGCTGGGCTCTTCGCTTACAAGACTACGACATCCGCGTGCTCTACCGCAACGGACGCCAGCATGCTGACGCCGACGCCCTCTCGCGCTCCCCTCTGCCTGAAGCTGACGTGCTCTGCTCAGTATCCTCGGTTGCTGTTTCTGCCATTGATGTCGACATCATGGCTACCGAACAGCGAAAAGATAATTGGATTGCCCAACTGATCGACTTGCTCTCTGATCCGTCCGCAACGCCATCCACGCGTGCCTTGCGTCATCGAGCTCATCATTTTGCCATTCGTGATGGTTTCCTACACCGACGCAATTACGACGCCGATGGCCGGCAGTGGCTACTCGTGATACCCCGCAGTATGCGGTCAGAGATATGTGAATCCTTCCATTCTGATCCACAGTGCGCGCACTCTGGGGTATTCAAAACCTACCATCGCATTAGACAACGCTACTTCTGGCGCGGGATGTACCGCTACGTCCAGCAGTTCGTTCGTTCCTGTCTCGCTTGCCAACGCCGAAAACCGTCCGCACACATGTCACCAGCCGGTCTGCAACCGTTACCTTGCCCTGACCGTCCGTTTGGGCGCATAGGTATCGATTTGTATGGACCACTCCCTCTGACGTCCACTGGCAACCGCTGGACCATCGTCGCCGTAGATCATTTAACGCGATACGCCGAAACCGCCGCTCTCCCTGTGGCTACTGCGCGTGATGTTGCATCCTTCCTACTACATCGATTCATATTGCGCCACGGTCCACCCCAGGAGCTTCTCAGCGATCGAGGCCGTGTCTTCTTGTCAGAAGTCGTCGACGCCATTCTCACTGAGTGCCATTCTGTCCACCGCAAAACTACTGCTTACCACCCGCAGACGAATGGTCTCACCGAACGCTTTAACCGCACCCTCGGCGACATGCTGTCGATGTACGTTGCCGCCAACCACACGAATTGGGATACCATACTGCCCTTCGTCACCTACGCCTACAACACCGCCCCTCAGAGCACGACTGGTTTTTCACCTTTCTTTTTGCTGTACGGAAGGCACCCGTCACACACCATCGACACGATACTCCTGTACACGCCGGATCAATCTGAGTGTACACCTATTTCCGAGACCGCCAGGCTTGCTGAAGAGTGTCGCGAGCTTGCGAAGACTTTTACGACGCATGAGAAAGAGCGGCAGAAGAGTATTCGTGATGGCTCCGCCACTTCTGAGCCCACGTTTTTTTCTGGTTCCCTTGTATGGCTCTCAATCCCGACCTCTGTAGCTGGCCTTTCTTTCAAACTACTCCCGAAATATGAAGGTCCCTACCGTGTGATCGACCGCACATCTCCGGTCAACTATCTTATCGAGCCAATTGAACAATCTGCGGACATGCGCCGCCGCGGGCGCGACATAGTCAACGTGGAGCGCCTGAAGGCTTACTATGACCCGCTCGTAGTGACAAGCTGTTAGGTGGCCAGGCGGCTCCCTCTTCGACCCCGGGGTAATTGTACAGAAGCCGCCGAACACCGCAATGGGTCGAACTCTCAAGTGCTTTCTAATGGGTCTGCCCAAAAAGAACGCCGCTCGTGCGCAGAGTCCGTGCTTGGCTGTTGCTGTCGCCATTGTGTAGACTCGCTGTGTGCCGCCCAATAAACGCTATAACAATATATATATATATATATATATATATATATATATATATATATATATATATATATATATATATATATATATATATACATTGCCCTACTGTAGCCAAAACATCAGCTAGCTTACGCAGTACATAGACCTGATGGAGCCCGCAGTACGACGCGCAAAAAAAATTTCCGTGAGTTCATACATGCTGATGCACAGAAAACATAACGCGTAAGCTAAATCATTTAAAAACAAGAAACATGCACGCTTAAGGCATCGTGTTGTTTTGTCAAATACAGAACCACAGACCCCTCTCCGCCCCCCTCCTTCGTGCTTTTTTTGTGTTTGTGGAAAGAAGGAAGTGCTCTGCACAGATCTGACAAGCTGCTTCTTGTAGAGAGTTTTATTTCACAATCACTGTCCTTTAATAATTTTCCGTTTTGTGTGGTGGCTAAGGCCAGCTGGCTGTCTTTCGTGAAATCAATGAACGTACACGTTACAAAGCGAAAATTTTGTCAAAAATTGCTGTTATCTCCAGAACATGAGGAGGATCATTTAACAGCTGGTGTCAGAACTGGTCCTCACAACTGAAAGGCAATATCTATGAATAAATCTAAAGCTACGAGTCAGTGACTGTTTGTAGTACTGAAGACTGTTGCCTATGTTGTAAGCAGCTGTGAATTTTCGTAATTTAGCATGTGGGATTTTTAAATTTTTTCTCACACTGTTTCTCAGTATAGATCAGTCATATTTTTATAGTTTCCTTTCTCCCTACTCCATGCAAAAGAGAAAACAGAATTTTTGTGATCAGTGAATAACTAAATAATTCGCCTTAATTATCACATGCTCTCTGTGCAGTTTTGTGGTGCATGTGTCTTCAGGACGTCGTATATTCAGTAGGAGAGTCAAACAGAACTGAAAGCGAGGAACGGCTCAGTTGGCCAAAGTAGCTGGTGCATATCACTCTTCCAATGTTTTATATGTTTGTGACATCTACTGCCCTACACACATGAAGTTCTCATTAGTTTTCAAATTCATGCGGTGTGTGAACATATTTCCTCAAGGCTTTTCAAACTGAGACGACCCTTTTCACTTTTATTTTGAAATGCAGAGCAAGCTATTTAGCTTTCCTGTATTTTCGACGGCTGAATTGGTCACGTCCACTAGAGAGGCAGTTTAATTGGTGAGTCACAGAAGACACAAAAGTGCAAGATGAGTGCTTCATAGTTAATGCAGCAGTGTAGCCAAGAAATGGGACACTGGGCAAACAGCCCACCCCTGAAATTTTCAGCAATGGTATACCGAGAACATAATCGACTTGCCTTCACTGAAGACCAAGGACGTCATCCCTCTATCCCTCCACCATACAAAGTTCCGCCTATATCACATAATCTTAGTCTGTAGCCCATGTTGAAGCATTTTGTCAAGGTTTATGCGACTCTATGTTTTCAAATGGAAACTTTTTCTAAGAGAGACGAATATAACCCTTTAGCGTCAATGACAACATTCGTGTATGCCATTTGTTTGTGTTAGCTGTGTCAACTTGAGGCCAGATGTATAAAGTAAAATACATATTGCGTTAGATTTACTGAACTTTCTCCCTAGTCAGTATGCCCTGACTTGACCTCAGTCTGCTGCGCAAAACCGCAGCTGATCACTCTAGTGAAGGAACTGTTATCTTTGATGGGTAGTTCAAATCGTGTTATAAAACCAACGTCAAGTGTTGCTTTACTTCTTCTGAAATAATGCAATGAAAAAATAATTGCACACAAATCAGAACCTTATGATTTCATTTTTTATATCAAAACAAAATAAAACTTACAGCAGAGTGATAAAGTATTTATTTTCATATAAATTTAATTGGCTTGCTGAAGCTCACGCAAAAGAACATATCATTTTCTTACTTGGATTGTAATATTGAGTGCCTTGTGATTGCGCTATCTGAATTTGCCACATTTGTTGACAGTGCATCATATTTCACACATTTAGGGGCTATAATCTTAGCAGTGTTAATAGTACTATTTGCGCGTGATTTGCAGCTATCTAAAAGAAGAGGCTTTGACTGTCGAACTAGTAATACACACTCAGGACATCACCACTTCAAAGATACATCAGCCGCAACCAAGAAAGGGCACACCTTTAGTGATTAGTCCACACTTTACATGTTTTCTGCTGTGACATTGAGGCTGGCTGGGTGAGCACTGCATCCAGTACCAGGAGGCTGCAGCGGCGAAGTCCTACTTACAAAACACTCACCAACTGAGAGGAGAAGTACTGACGTTCCAACCATCCAAAACCGAATGCCGGAGAAAAAAGCGGCGATTACTTTTACAGTTCATAAAAACATGCCAAAAGTTCAAAGTTGAACGTTGCTGATCTTCCAGCCAAGTAAAATAAGGGTACACTGAGAAAAGATACTGAGAAAACGCCTTCAGAAAATAACAAAACAAGAACCGACGGAGGTTTGTCTTGATCACATGAACAGCCTTCAACTGATAAGCGAGTAAGTAACTCACAAACAATGAGCGCACGAGGGAGATCTGTCACACGAGGTCGTCAGCAGTCGAATGACACAGGCTGGAATCGGGGTTGGTGCCAAGGTAAGCACAGGGAGGCTGGAGCCCCCTCCCTTCAAATTTTCGCCTGATCCTTGTGTTGTGTTATGACTATGTGTTACGACTATGTTCCCAAGGGGGAACATAGTCGTAACACAGTGGCTAAGTTTGCCGCCTCTCTGCTCTTTCTGAAGGACTTCGCTTATCGTGGGTGCACCCCCGGTATAGACCAATCCTGGCACCTACCCTGGCTAAAATGCAATAAAAACAACAGAAAACTCGAGGCAGATGTTACCGCCATACTTTGACTTCTTGCTTTGTGTGCAAGTGTATCTAGCGAGAAGCATGTGGAACACCAAATGAAAGCACGATAATCAGCACCTGCTAGTACCTGCTTTCGTAATTGTACATAGTGCTGAAGAAGCAGGCAAAGAGCAATCCTACGAAGCAAAATATAATAAAGCAACAAGAGTCTGTGTGGCCCTGACTTAGACAACACCACAACAAAAAGAAAAACCTTTCAGTCATGTCAGCAGTTCATGCACAGCGCTGAAAGTTCATGCAAACCTACCTTCAATGCTTTCTTGCACAAGAATGTTAGAAAAATACACACCGATGAAGAAAAAATAACCATTACTCCAATCCGGCTCTTATGCACTGATGGAAGACATTTGGACCTGAATTCCCAAGAATGGTTTCAGTAAAACTCTTGAACACACCCTCAGAAGTGCTGACCGCAAGTAGACGAGACATGAAGGCAGACTAAGACTACAATACGACACAATGAACACGTATACCACAAACCTTGAACTTGTGCTAGAGTGGATGCCGCAAGAAATCTTGAACACTGAAAACACTCAACGTTCCCAACCGAAATCTCGACCTCACAAACACGATAAGAATGTTCCGATGACCTGCAGCTCATCGCTTATTATGGAAAACAGGGGCATATACACACACACAACTCATCTTTACGTGAATAAAGTACTGTTGCTTCCAGGTTTATAGAAACCATCTCACCAATTTTCACTCTATTAAGCTCACCAACTTCATAACTGCTGGAAGTGTGTTCAAATTACAGGAGACAGAGGGCACGGGTGGAGCTGCATGAAGATGGTGCTTAACGAATAAATGAGCGATGGCCTGCATGCTCTTCTTTGACCACCTTTCACGTCCGAGCCGTTTATTATGTTCACGTTGACATGCTAGTGTAGAAGTTGTGCCTAATGAAGGCATGAAAGACAATATTATCAGTAAGAGAAGCATGTAAACTTTGAGACATCTTTTACTAATTGCAAGTTTAAACTGTATTGGAAATAAAAAAAGCAAATTGTTGCTCCAATGATACTGCGTATAATATAGAGAAATATTTGTACTGTAATGCTACTATCTTTCTACATCCAATGAGTGGATAAAGCCAGGTTTGCTTTAGCTAAAGTGAGGTTTGGACGCTGATCAGAGAATGACAATCATCGTGTTTTTTTGTATAGCCCCTGTCACACTCAGCTCTCATGTTCATTATCATTATTAATAATAAATGTATATAGACAGGGCTCACATGTTCTTCCATTTTTATAGCTTTTCCTAAAATCTAATGATGTACCTGGCTCCAAACAACTTTTTCAAAACGAAAAATATCATTACTAGCTATCTTCTTGCTTGATTTGCTTTGAATGTGTGTTTCATTTTTTTTTGAATGTGTGAACTGCAGGAAAATGTGCTGCATTAACTTACAGTTAGCGACAAATTCAGATCATTGCACTAAAGCTGCCAGAAGTCTAAATAGTAGTATTATTTCAGTGTGATAGAGATGTCTCAAAGAGGAACTACTCGGGCAGACAATACACGACAATTATGGCAACAGTGGAATCAAAAAAGGTCAAACTTTTGGATTTTCACATAAACAAGTAGGGGAAAGACTACTATATGTATTCTTGAGATCCTGTAAGCTTTCTGGTTTTTAGAGTGCCATGACAATGACGGAAAAAAGACTATTGAGTAACGTGTGCGACCACAGGCTTCCTGAGTTTTCCTGTAATATTGTTCTGAAAAAAAAGAAACTGATTGAGAAGGTACAGTCAAAATGAAAAACAAACTTGTATCAGCTTTCTCGTAATTATATTGCAGGGTAAAAAATCCTTTACTCTTGTATACAACATTTTTTTTAATTTTTGGGATTGCTGGTCAATTTTGCGCATCGCCATGTGAATGTAGTGCATATGTGCTCTGTATTTTGAATAAACTTCAGCCGCGAATCGGCGCCAGAGTTCCTGTGGCTCATTTGTTTTTAATCTTCTTGGTTGTACTGTTCTAGTATTATGAATTCATACCAACTTAATCTCTCAGTCTTATTCAAGCTTTGTGGCTCCTATAGTTGTATTACTAAACCTTGTTAGAGTTATGACCAAGCATGCCTCTCAAAATAGTGGAATGACCGTTTGATATACGACAATGTTCACAGAATTACTCACATTGGCTAAGAAAATATTGCTTTTTGCTGTTCAGGGGCACATGCACGATCTTAAATTTTATATTTGGCAAATGTGGCTTTACTAGCGTAAGTGCTTTTATGATGTTAATGAGTTAGCAAAGACAATAAGCATGACTTATGACCATGAGCTTGTTGATCTACAAATGAAAGAAAGCTCAAGATTCAAGATCGCGCCGTCTTTTATTCCAATTGGTTGAAAATTAAGATATTTAGAAGAGTGCCTCAACCTTTTTTAAGTGAGGTCTGGTTGCAGGGGTCAAACTCACAGCAAACAAGGTTACACGTTTTTTATAGAACTTGAGCGTAAGTACCAGGCAATGAAAATTTAAATTACATTCTCACTTTTTATTTGTGGCAATCGAGAACTAGCACATTTGCAAACTCGTGCAAAACATGAATTTACTGAATGATATAACTATAAACTGTTATTCAATAATTTTTGTAGCCATCTCAACTAATGTGTCGAAAATTTAATGGGGCGTTTTTTTCACACTTAAAAGAATATTTCAGATATAACAAATGCATAAAACACAGAAAAATTTTCACTTTTCCTGAAGACGTGATGCTGACAAAGGCTTTATTAGTTAGATTGACTTGACAACCATTGATTGATTGATTTGTGGGGTTTAACGTCCTAAAACCACCATATGATTATGAGAGACGCCGTAGTGGAGGGCTCCCGAAATTTAGACAACCTGGGGTTCTTTAACGTGCAGCCAAATCTAAGTACACGGGCATACAACATTTCCGCCTCCATCGGAAATGCAGCCGCCGCTGCCGCGATTCGAACCCCCGACCATCAGGTCAGAAGCCGAGTACCTTAGCCACTAGACCACCATGGCGGGGCCGACTTGACAACCAGTCAACATGCAATTTTATCCATGGCATTGTAGAGAATTTTTATTTGTGTTATGTAAGTGGGATATTTTTGCTGTTTTAGGTCATTTGTGCACTGATGATGCCTTCTGCATAAGAAGTGAATCATCTGTCTTGTTTTCATAAAACTTCAGTAAACTTTACTTGAGAGAAAGGTTTTTTTAAAGGTTAGCAGCATGAAACCGATGATGGATGGTTAGCCCATATCATTTTATTATGAATGCGTGTACAGTTCACTGCTACTATATGTGCCTTGCAATGAGCTGTCACAAAGCTATAGGTAGAAGCTTCTTTATGATGTAACATAGACAAGATGTGTAGTTACTGGCAGGAAGGTGGGCTTCGTGTCGATCAGTGTAAAAGAACATGGTCACTGGGTAGACCTACAGTCACGCCTAAAGTTTTACAGTGTTGCAACCAATGTCTGCCTTGAATGTCAAGCATTCACGTTTCATTTTTTTATTGCTCATTGGAGCTAGGGCTTCGTAGAATACAGTCAGTCCATATTGGCTTTCTTTATCTTTTTAGACCAAGGATGATATGAGTGTTGCAGCCAGCAGCTACAAAATCAGGAGCAAACGTGCGTAACCAAGAAATATATGGAGTAGGAATATATTCCACCCAACGCTGAATCATGTATTCAACACAAGCCTACAAGTTTGTCTTTTGCAAGACAGCAGTATAGTCAATGGCACAATAAGACCCTCAGAAACGTCACTGGATCAAGTGGTTGGGCTTGCAAACATATCCAGCAATGTCACAATGTGATTGAATCTTGAAGTTCTGAAAAGCATTCGACACAGGTGGTACGTAAAACCACGTGATTCCATACACATTACGTTATCTGCCAGGGGAAGCCTTTGAATTTTCTGTGTATTAGGGTATGCAATAGAGTGTAGTAACATGCTTAATTGTGCTTGCAAGTTGGCATATATGGTCAGTTCTTAGGTCAGAGCATGTGTTGAAGCTAATATGTGCCCCGTTACTGGCAAACGACTCTGCACCACTGAAAGTCTCGCAGCGTCGAAGCTAATATTTCTTGCAGACGGCAGAAGTTGTCATGTTAACCAGTCGCCACTTTTTGAAGGTGTATATTTCGCTGGGACACGTAAACATGTTGATTGGGCTATGTGACAGGGCATCAATGACAATGTTGACAGCTCCAATAATATGTGTCTGATATGTTTGACATCTGCTGCAGTTTATGGAAACATGGATACCACGATTGTAACTGAGGGAGTGTAACATGTATCAAAAACAGATGTACTCACATGTTCTATGACAAAAATCACGTAGTTTCTTTCATGTAATAATGTAATGACATAAGCACTAACTATTTATGCCCACTTGTAAGCACAATAAAGTATATCGTTCAAGTCGTGTTCTAAAACCAACGTGAAGTGTTGCTTTTCTTCTCCCGAAATAACGGCCGCTTAATTTCGAGGGCGCCAATATGTTATTTTTGAGTACTATGTGTTCTTAGGAAATCACTAGTGTTGTTTACAAAATTTTAAATTCCTAGTTTCAATAAAATGGTGTTATTATATTTGGATATATGCTAAAAATCTCTGTTTATGTTGGTTTTAGTGTTACTGCTGCCAGGTGAGGGCCTTCAAGCTGTACTATGGAGCTTTTCGCCTGAAGGACCCCCAACAATTTCGTTGGAAAATGAAAGCATTTCTGAATTCTGAATTGTGAATATCACTATTAGAGAGTTTTTCACATACACCCAGGTACACGGGAAAACCAAAGACTTCCCCAGGCAAATAACGGAAGGTGTAGTATAGCATCACGTGGGTGTACGTACCACCTGAGTAGATTTCTTTGCGGCACTTCAAGATTCAGTTGCACTGTCACTTGGTGGATATGTTTACAGGGCCAACCACAAGATTCAGTGACACGTTGTGGATATATTGGCTTCAGTCTCCACAAAAAAATACTGTGATGCTGCTCAGATAGTGGGCATAATTTTTCAGGACATGTCAGGGAACTGATTGGCCGCCATTTGTGCTTCTTTTACGAGTCGGTGGTCTAGCACAAATTGCATTCAAGATGTCGTACGATGATGTTTAGTGGAACTCTCATTTGATATTCAAAGAGTAGAATGTACTTTCGCGCAAGCATCTGTTGATCCCCAAAAGTTTTTATGGGAGTTCACGGTCTAAGAGAGCTCAAAATAGTACGAAGTAGAATTATATAGTACGAAGTGTAAAACAGCACGAAGTGGAAATAATATGTATAAGGACCTGGCACCATGGTACAAAACTTTAGTATAGCGCGTAGTTCACAAAATAAGACGAAGGAGCTTGTAGGACTTATCAGCATCTAGTATTCAGAAATGGGAAGCACTCAGCACCTATAAATCTGCCGGAGTAAAGCTAAATACTGGATGCGGAGAACACAAGTATAGTATAGATAGGTGAGCTTTTGGACATCAAATGCACATCTGCTTATGCTGACAAATGTGCCTCGTTCAGGTGTTAAACTAAAAATTTCAGATGTGAAGTGTGCTTATCTGCAGAACTCACAATGAGTAGGTTGTTGAGGCAAGCATGACAGAATTCAAGGTTAGGGTAGATGCTGAAATGTATGTCTGGAATTTCCCATGCTACATTGCATATCTAGAAGATCAGACACGATGAACAGTGTCACTATCAGCATGTTATTAAAAATCTACACATCTTCCTAAAGGATTTGATGGTTGAACCACAAGAGGCCAATTTCAGAGAAAATTGCTGCATCATATATATCTGTACCATCATATGCGAATGTGAGGTGCTGGGTAGAAATAGCTAGGCTCAAGTGACTGTTGGTGTTATGCCGTCAGCATCCTGATTTAGACTTCAGCACCATTCGCAGAGCACAGTAACACCAACACACAGCACACATTGCGCTGAGTGAGGTCGGCAAAATGTGTAAATATATGCGTGATTTGGTATGGCTGCCTCGAAAATTCTTTTGAATTGCAGCCCAATTAAGATAGTGCTTCTAATAAAACTTATGTAGTACATCAATTTCATGGTTGAGTTGCCATATGCAAAGTTAATTCTTCTTTGTTTTTCTGTCATCAGAGCCATGAGACTAGAGCTCTATCTCAAAGAACCATCCCATGCTGTTGCGGTGACTCCACGGTTTTATATATGAAACAGTGATAATGTAGTGTGATACAATATCGTTGCAACGAAAAGAAGCAGGTACAATCGCTATGCCATAAAACACAAGTACTAATCTGACTGATTGCTTCGCACCGATGCAGAGCTATTCTGAGCGGTTGAGCTGTCGAAAATGTTCAAAATTAGTGCTCGTGTTGTACGCACTCTTCCATAGTCCTCGTTATTTTTGCGATGTTTTGCTTATATGCTCGCTGGTAGCGTAATCTGGTACTTTTCCTGAGTGTATACGTGTAATGTTGTGGTTAGGACTAAGTTAATACATGTTAAACAGAAATGAGCCGAAATTGGAGTAAATGACCTTGTCCTCTAGCGCACGCCCTGATGGGAGTTTTATAAACACCGTCCGGAGGGAGTAAAAAATTACTCCCCATCAGTAGGGGGTTTTTATTTACATCCATCGGGGAACATTTTCAGGCCAGTATGGGAGTAAATTTTGTTGCATCAACCGAGAAAAAAATTTACGTCAGCAGCCATACCATGTGCAAGCGTAACTTTAATTGCATTACCTTCGGAGCGCACAACAATTATTACAGTACACAAACATACCCACAAGGTTCACGTAATATTACAACACTCTCACTTACCACAGCTTGCCACCCGCAGTGCAAATCTACCATTCAGTCACCGGATATATATAGGCACCACATTCTGACCTCCCATGTAGCCCTAGAGGAACCCTTTCTTTGCTAATAATTAAGCAATAAGCATACACGGCGTAAGTATGAAGTTGCAGTGGTCTGATGTCAGCACTTCAACACACATACTTTTCATCGTAAACCTGCCTAAATTTCGATATTTTTTATTTAGAGTGAAAAAGTTTTTTCGGTTGGTGCTCTGTCATACGGGCTGCATTAGCATTAGCAGTACTGTTTGTGGATCCGTAAATTGCACTAAATCATACACAAAGCCCACGCTGCCTTGAATGAACGCATTAACGAGGCACATTTAGGAACTCCAGCGATGAACCGAGGTAGACCACCGCACCACGTTCGATGACTGGGCCTCACTCACGAGTACGGCATGGTGATTCGATTAATGACAGCTGGTGATTACAAAATGCTTGCTGATGTGCAGTTTACGTCTTAATATGTTTCCCATGCACAGAAATAGGTGTCCGCTATCCACGCCGTTTAAGCTACGGAGCGATAGACCTAAATGAACGAGACGGTTCGTAGTCGCTGTACCAGTAGCTCTCATACATTGCCTTGACATGCATGCATGCTGTATGCTGTTTCTGTGTGTCTCCGCCTCGTTCGGCGCTCGCCTTTGAGTTCGAAATTTGACAGCTGTGGTCACAAGGCTCATAAGTCTGTTATTCATCCCAACAGCCTTTTTTTGTAAAACACATTCATTGCCTCGCCAGTAGTCAGTGCTAGCTAGCTCGTAGAGCTCGCCACGGCAGCCGGTGCGCAGTGCGAGCTCGACACTATGCCGGCTTGATATCAACGGCATACACAGTAAACCGATTCTGACCCTTAAGGGTGTCAAAAGGGTGCCGACACCCTAAGCACACCTTTTGAGCACCCTACAAGCGGAACCTTAAGGGTGAACACATAAAAAGGGTGAAAACTAAGGTGCAAAAAGGGTGCAACAACTAATGGGTGCTGATGAGCACCCATTAGGGTGCACAGTCGCCGACAAAGCTTTGTGAGTAACGTGGTCATAGAGCATAACCAACAGCTTTTAGATGTCTACTGGTTAGACACCATGGTCTCATCAATAGCCCCACCGCAGTAACGGATATCTGAATAGCGATAGTGCCCGGCTGAACGTAAGTTCTGCACTGGTTCTTGCATTCTTGCTGCCTTTTTCTCGTCGCCTCACGGCCGGCGCTGACCAAGCCATGCGCTACAAGCTCACTAGCCAATGGCGGAGTACGCAGCTTGTAGAGCTACAACAGGATTGTGACTTACACATATAGAGCTCTCGGCCTTGTTTGCGCCTAACATTGAAAACAAAGCTTCGTCCATGACAGTATATATAAATCATACATTTGTTAATGCAAAGAAACCCAAACCAACAAGACCGTGGTAGATAAAATAGTTTTGTGTTGTACAAATATTTGTTAACCTTACAATGTATCAGTTGACACGTGTTACCGATTTTTATGGCGGGCTATGGGCTTTGACGTTTCAATATTATAACATTAAAGAAACATTTTCTTGATTTTGTTCATAGAATTATTATTCAAAGCAAGTTAAAATGAGCCTTGACTAAAACATTTTCCTAAAGAAAATTCACTAAAGACAGCTAAAATATTGCTTGCCAACTAATACGCTTATTTTGTTGTGACAAATTTTGCTTGCTGCCTGTACTTTGTACTAATATACAACCGCTTTAACACTGTTTTTAACAGTCAGCTTAACCACTCAATCAATGTACAGATGTTAACAAGGTATCGGTATAAGAAATACACAAGCAAGCAAACGTTTCAAATTTCGCGCGCTCTTTCACAATTCAAATTTTGCGCAAATACGCGTTATGTGATTTTGTCATTTTTAAAGAAAAAAAATATTCTATGCAATACACACTAGCTTATCTTCTATTTTCACTATTTTCACTTAAAATTTAAGCAGAAATAATGTATTTACTTATCATATAAAAAATTATGTGCGCAAATGCGGATCGGTGGCGTCAGCAGGACAGAAATGGCGGTATCTTCCTGGACTCCGCAACGGCCGTGTGCCGAGCGTTTAAAGTCGATTTTTTATGTTGTTCAAAGAGTGCTTGCGCTGTCTTTCGTGTTCTGTCAGTGCTGCTTGTTACGAAGATGCACTATACACAAGAAAGGACAGGCTGCTTCGTACCGTCGAGCGCTCGCCAAACTAAAAAGGTAGGTGGATGTTTATGCTGTCGACGCTTTGTTTTTTGCTTCTCCGGCCAGGCCGCGGCGTGCCCAATCCAGGCTGTTTTGCTACCGCTCGCGTCCTCGGCTCCTCCCGCGGTTAACACCGAAAGCGCTATAGTATAATAACGTTGTGAACTAAGGTTTTTCTAGCTGGTAGACGATAAGTGAGTTTTTATTAACGTAGCGAGCCTGCTGGCGTGTCTGATTTCATTAGGCTCAAGTCTAAGCTAAGGGACGTTACGCGCGGATGAATTTTTTTGTGGGGAAGGAGGTTAAAGCAATGTGCGCTAAGATGCTGTGACTCGGCGGGCGATGCTCTTCAAGCTATGAATCACTATATTTTTGCAATGCCGTCGGACGCCGTTCGGGGACTGCGCATGGAAGCCGTAAGCGTCGTCTGTGTGTCGCGTGCGTTGGAGTATTCCGGTGATTCGCGTTGAATTAGATCTTTACGTATTAGATGCGGAAGCATCTTATACTCGCGCCTTGTAGTGCGCCGTCCGCACCGTCCGCACCGCTTCTCGAACATTCGACAGCTGACGCGCGCGCATGCGCCGTCGCGCCGTCGCCCACCATCTGTGCCGCGCGCGCTTCTCCTTCGAGAACATTCGACAGCTGACAGCGCATGCGCCGTCGCCATCTGAGCCGCGCGCGCGCTTCTCCTTCGAGAACATTCAACAGCTGACAGTGCATGCGCCGTCGCGCTGTATATATACTCAAGGTCGGCGCTCGCTCGCTCAGTTGCCGCTCGTCGGTTGGTTTGTAAGGCGCGTCGACGTCCAAGGTCGCGGTGAAATGAATTCCAATGAATCCACAAACACAATGATCGACGTCTCTTCGACCAGCGCCGTCCTTTCGCATACGTGTGTACGTGTTCACTCATTTAACACCCCCTCCTACAACCACGTTAACCAATTTAGCCATCGACCCAAGTAAGTCGCAATTTAACACCCCATTTCACAACCACGTTAACCAATTTAGCCATCGACCCAAGTAAGTCGCACTTTAACACCCCGTTAACCAATTATATGCTCCGCATCCTCCTCAGTGTTCCCCCGAGGGAAGCTGCGGGCATTTTTTTAATTTAGAAGAATGGAGAAGAGTAACGTGGTGTCCGCGTTGGTATTTACGCGGCCTTGTTCGTTTTCTGTGCCAAAGAAGTGTATGAAGAAAGTTTTATATGTTACGCGTCCTCTTTTCAACAGCTACATGGTCATTAAATGTGTGTGACTACTATATGGTAGATGTGTTTTCCTGTGTGACCAAATGTGTTTGCATCCACCGGGCACGTATAATATTAAATTACCATAATATTCAGCTTAATTAAGTGTGCGTAAACTTGACACAGTGTGCTGTAGGTGCGGTTCTCAAAGCGTGCAATTACGCCTGGGTCAATACATTTTCTCTATGAGTGGCCGAATAGCCGTACCTTAGCTGTGCAAGCGCTAGGTTGAGCAGTAGTTCACTCGTTCGAGTGCAATTTTGGTGGTACTGCTTGTTCCCCCCTGTTCACATATCATTGCATTTTTCTGGTCTGTAAAAGAATTGTGGGCGCTGCAGCCCGCTTTGGAGTTAAAACTTTGCCGAATACCTATACGTCTACAAACATTCTAAAACTAAGTTCTACCAAAACTTCCAATGACACTTTCGAATACAAGTGTAACGCTTTATCTGATATCATGAATTCTTTATGACCTCGCTGCAGATTTACAAGTGACCTGTGATATGTGCAGTATCTGAATGCCTAATTTATTACTCAAAACGCAATAAGGTTATACATCACAGTATGCGTGCCAAAGGCACGCATATGTTGCTGTTGACATGCAAACTTAGACATTGTATTTATTTAAGAATGAACAAATATAAACTGCCATTTTTTGAAGATGTATGCATCGGACCAGTTGAATAATATCAAAAATAATGTTCACCAAGAGATTGTTGTTTATTGCCTTGCACCGACGTCACTAAAACCGCCTTGTTGGTACTTAGACCACATGGTGGGATGCAAGATTCATGACGTCATATTGAATGTTAATGTCACATGATATGCAAGGTAAACTGTTATTAGCATACAGAGGCCAATAACGATATGGCCTCATCGTTATCATAATGAAGCAGGTTAGGCAATATGTGATTCTGCTGCCTTTACGTCATGTTGGAAAACCATTACGTTATGTAGCTATCTGCAGTGTCTGAGATCCTGGTTGCCGGTGAATATTGCAGAAGCTTGCCTGCTTCATTGTGATGGTATGGGGTTCAAGATTGATGTTTTGTCTTAGCGTTTCTACTTTTCCTCCCCTATGGTCATTAGAGAGCTTGCGCTGTTTGATTAGAAGTGAGGAGTAGTGCCTCTTTAGCCAACCAGAACAATTTAGATCAATGATCACTATGAAGCAGCACACCACATTCATTTAGTGAACTCAATATCAGGCAAATTATAAACGTCCGAATGTTAGCCGTTTGAAGGAAGCTTCATTCGTTGAACTCATGAGAATAAATGGTAGAGAAGGAAAAGCAGGGAGGTTAGCCAAACCAGCAAAGACGGTCTATCACCCTACACGGGGGAACAGGGAGATTGAAGTCCTGTCGCAGTGGTCTAGTCGCTAAGGTACTCGGTTTCTAACCCGAAGGTCGCAGGATGATATTCCGGCCTTGCTGGCTGCTTTTTCGATAAAGGTGAAAATGCTGTAGGCCTGTGTTCTCAGATTTGTGTGCACGTTAAAGAACCCCAGGTGGTTGAAATTTCTGGAGCCCTCCACTACCTTGGTAAAAAATTTATGTGTCAGTATTGCTTTAATTTTATGCTTTATCTGCAGTGGATGCATATGCACATACTGACATGTATATGCAGTGGTATTGCAATTTTACGGAATAAAATATTCATATGGTGCATATTGCATGGCATTTACTTAAGAAACACATCACATGGGTATCTTAACTACAGAAATGCAAATGTGCCTCTATGGATGCACTCGTGCATATATTTGGTCAGCTTCAAGAACAGAATTTATTGATTGTAGGCAACAGCATTACTCACGCATGCTTATCTCTTAATTACGCGCAGTCTATACAGCAAAAAGGGGGTGTCTTCATCTAAGAGTTCTAACTTCATCTTCGTGCATGAGTGAGCTATAATGGTGAATGAAAATTCACATGTATGACATCGACATGAAAAGCTCTGCAGCAGCATGTTTTTTGTTGTGGTTATACTGCAGCATGCCCTTTTTGTATTTCTCAGTTGCGTGCCACTAAATATATGTTGGCCATGCGTTTCTAGCCATTCACTGCAATTTGGCAAGCAGCGCATGCAGTCTAGACAAACCTCACTAAAATAATTTTTTTGCACTGGTGCAGAAATTCTTCGGCACGGTCTGTCATTTCATTTGAGTGAGGCTGCTCAAGGAAATTTCCTGACAAGGTCAAGGAGCCCAACCACCAGCGAACTCTGAACCATTGTTTCAAGCATCAGCTCTGTTCAGCCTGCTTATGCGCTGTGCCTCACCAAGCTACTGGACGCTGCCTACTTATATGAAGTGCTCTCCATATTCTCCTTAGTTTGGCAGCAGTGTGTGTGGTCTTCACAGTGCTTGCCAAAATCGTTTTTGCACAGGTGAGACACTTATTTCTTGCTTCGATTGTGTTAGTATTACTGCATGCACTCCTGCCAAGTAAGAGTACTAATGTTTCCTATGAATTCTTTGTCATGGTAAACAGAGGATTTCAAGCACAAAATTCATACTGAACTTTGGTCCTTCAAGAAGTGTGGAACGAAGGTGGTGACAATGTCAAAGCGCTCTCTTTAGAAATAAAGGCTTTGCATGAAGAGCCTGTCGCACCTTGAAACAGGCACAAAAAACTTCCAGGTGAAAATAAGCAACTTCAGATGAAAATTGAAGAATTTACACTGTATTCAAGATTGAACTATCTGACATCAAAGGCGTCTCAGATGAAGGTTTTCTTTTGATGCTGTCCGAAATTTTTGGGTGATCATGGAAAAACCATTACTCGTGATGATATTGACACTGCAGGCAGAGTAGGAACAAACAAGCCTAGTTTGAAAAAGAAATAGTACTGCATTATGAACGATGTTACAAATGAAATGTTCTGGATAAGACAAAAAACTTACGTCTGTCTACAGTGGCCTTTCTTTTTAGATCAAGTAGTCCTATTTATGTCAACGAACACTTGACAAGACAAGGTAAGCAGTTAGTGAGAGCACGAATGCAAAAAAAAACAAGTAGGATGGAGGTTCAATTGGATGCAAAGCACGAAATTTATAGCGAAAAAAATTGGAAACATTAGCAATTTTAAAGACTGCCTTCTTAGAAGACCTGGCGAAACGCTGTGTTGATGCCTTCAGAGCCACACTTTTCTTGAGCTTGCAATGTCAGTAAACTATGACTGACATGGCAGAATTTCGATACCTAGATAGTAAAAAAGGCCACCAGCTATCTTCGATGCCTTTACCTTAAATGCTCTTAGCATTATAAATAAGACTAGTAGCCTGTCTCTCTTGTTCGATGACATGTCGGTAAAATTTGATGCCATTATTTTGACATAATCTTTGTATTTTTTTGTGCGATACAGCCCACCAAAAATACCAGGGTACAATTATCATGGCATTGTGTAGTTCGTGAAATGAGAAAAAGGAGTAGCGCTGTACATCTAACGTTAATTTTTGGCCGATGTCAATAGGCTTCCGTGTGTTAAGCCCTGTGTTGAGTGTCTAGTAGCACGACTTAGGGGGTTTTGTTTTGCAGCAATTAGCACGCCTCCATTAGGTCATAAGTAGGAATTTTGAGTTTCTGGAAACTAGGCAACTTAATTTTTCGGTCACAGATGCACAGACGATTTTTCGCTTACAACCAACGGGGCAGACGCCGGCGGTGGGTTTTCTGCGACACGAGCTCTTCAACGCTATCATGTTAAAAAGCTGACATAGGCAGCGTTGACCAAATAAATGCAAAGAATAAAATCAAGTGTCCTAGCAGGAATCGAAACCTAGTATTCTGCTTGGTAATTAAGTATTCTACCACTGAGCCATGCCTAGCCTCGGTTATACTTTCTAAATAGTCTCAAATGTTTGTGTAACATCAACTGTCATTGCAGTACTGGCTATAAAATTTTATAACTATTACATGTGCACTCCTATGATGCAGCCGTGAGGTCGAATCAAAGTCAATTGTAGTCAGGCACCATCCTGTGAAGTATTTGTGTGGCAGTGTTGAGGGCTACCATCGTCGCGAGTGCCAGCGCAAACACCAGTGCTTCATACCAGCCTACCACTTCTAGTGTGGCTAATATCCATGTTTCTGTTGGCATCGTTACGAAACAGCAAATAACTGCTAATGTTGTCAAAGGTGTGACATCTCCCCATAACAAATGAAACATATGCGGCTGTTCAACGTATGTGTGTGCAAGAATTGGTACTTATATTGAGCTCCACTTCATAAAATCGCTCAATAAGAAAATTAAAATACATGTTATGCGTGTTTCGCATAACATCGATTCCCAAAGTATGTGGGGTCTGCCAAATTTTTAGCATCAATTTTGTAACCTAAATGCTACCATAAACAATTATTTATTGAACATGAACAGCTGGACTGCAACATACTAAGTTTTAGGTATTAGGAAAACTGAATATGTTCATGACTACAGCATACCTAACAGGCAAATACTAGTACTACATAGACGACACACTATTGTAGAGCTAGACTAGAATATTGCTTATTGGCACTTTACGATTCTTTAAAAACCCTGATTAACTTCAGTGCCTTATTCGGTTTGTTCAAATCAGATGTGCGCAATTACTTGATGAATAGCTTTTTTACTCAAACCTAACTCATGTTTCACGTGTGCATCATGCTGAATCATTGCTCAGATGTTTCTTGTGTATATATTTCATTTCTACTGTGCTGTTTGTTTTTGTATGTCAAATCTGTTGTACATGCTACCCTCTGTAGGCCCCCAGGTACTGTCAAGTTGTTTGCACAGTTTTTTGCCTGGGGGACCTCCAACAAGCATGTTTTCCGTTGAAAATAAAACGAATTTTGATGCTGACTTCTACTCACATAGAACTAAGAACACTCCAGCATGACAAAGCATATTGTATCTTGGACAGTCTGTCTTGTGAAACTCTTAGTGATTACTTCTGTCTTTATTTTACGCTTCCGGATGCGGATGTGCTGTAGAGAAGGAGCGCCCTGACCACACTTTTGTAAAAGGAACCAATGTTGCCTGGGCAGCTGAAGATGGATTTTGCAAGTGTTTGAATGATCACATTATATTAATTCAACACCACTTGCATTACTTTGCCAATATTTGTGATTTTGTAACGCACAAGTTTAGAAACACACACACATATATAAAGGGAGAGCTGTAAATAAGCCTTGAGCAAGTTTGTAGTCAAGGCTTTTAGCATGATGATCAAAGCATGTTATATAAGCCCACATGTTTTACCACACACCTTCTTACCTATCTATTTTCTTTTTCAATTTTGTGGGCACTGGCAACACCCTCAATAAGCGCCTTTGGACTGCTGGTGCCTCTAACTTATATTTTGTTGTTCTAAATAATTTATTTGTTACCTACTATGCAAGGAGGGAAGTCAGAATGTTAAAAGTTAAAAAAGAAGTCTCGTCACAAAAAAGCTATCTACTCGTAAGAAAAAAGATTTGAAAAACAGAAGATTGATCCTCACTCACAAAGATCTCACCATGACAATCGATGCAGAAGGTCATAGCTCATGTTTACTATTGTCAGTCTTTTTCGGTTGTATGCTATGTACAATAAAATAGTGACTAATTGCATCATGTTAATTTATTTGTCGTAAATTTTTGTTGGGGCCTAATATCTTGCATTCGCACATGCATAAAAGCTCACGTCTGCTACACATAATTTAAAAGAGCGCAATGTGGTAAGGTTCTGTATTTAGTGCATATTATCTGTGTGTCTTTCAAAGTGAGTATATGGCATTTGAAATAATCACCAGTATTCGAAACTTGTGAATTTTTAATTTGCAGACATGCATGTCTGTATGGTGACCAAGCATTCATAAATTGTGCATGCATGTGTGCAGCAAGGGGCCTTGAATAGATTACATTCATTCTGGACCAAAAACAAGTAGCACAGGCCATATATGCACTCTGGGATCAATTTCATGATTATTGAAACACACATATTTATTCAAAATAGCTTGCTTTGAGGTATATATTTACATATTGTCTACTTCCACCTTGAACATTGCACCATGCATCCGGCACTCTGCTGAGCGCTTCTTGAGGGCACTTTGGTAACTAGTGCACAAATGTACAGACAGCTGTAAGTTGGCCTCCACTTTGTTGACTGCTGGAGAACGGCGGCTTCGCCAAATCACACTTCCTTTGTGGTGAAGCTAACTTTGCTCTTGCAACAGTACAAGCTTATCTAAAATTCGACACTGTTCTTCAGAAGTGCAGCTTGTTCTATCCAGAGCAGCCAAAAACGAAAACCCGAGGAACAGCACCTGGACAGGGTAAGGCACAATTGCAGCACTTCTCGATAACAGTGCCGGATTCTCTATTTGCCTACACATAGAGAAAGCAAAACACAGGAGCCAATTTACCAGTAGCTTCACTGCAGAGACACTGTGTTTTAAAAGACGATGATGCAAAAGCCCCACCTAGAGCTGTCACTGTGTTTCAGTGCTAGTTTCATAAGCGCCTGCGGAAGGCACTTTGTGGAGGGCCGGCCGCGTGCATGGTGCACGTGCTCAGGGTGGAATGGACGACTTAGTACATGTGTTCAAGTACTAACAAACCGTATGTGGGCTGTCACTCGGCATGGTCTACAGAGTACACAGCAATCTGCATTTTTAGCCATCTCCAGCATCAATCCTAGATTTGGCCCACTGGTACGTCGATGTGGAGCACCCTTCCCGCACCCATTTGAAAGGGTGTTATGACATCACAGCACCTTTTTTTAAAGGGTGCACTCATTACACCCTTCAAAATTTTTGCTCTGTACCCTTTTCTTAAGGGTGCTGAGTTCTGCACCCTTTCTCAGCACCCTTTTTTGAACACCCAATAGGGAGCAAAGGGTGTTCGTCTGGCGACAAGCTCATTTACACCCTTAAGGGTCAGATATGGTTTAGTGTGTAGGGAGGCCTTTTAACCGCTTAGATGTTGCAGCCGGTGAAATACCAGTGACACTCTGAAAACTCACCATCGGCGGAGGCGGGGAAGAGCGCGTCCCCGACGCTAATCTCACACCGGTTGCCGGCCAGCCTGCCGTGGTCGAGCGAAGCCTACTTTCAACCGCTTCGAAGTTTTACGGTGCAATCGCTGACGATCGTACTCCGCCTCGTTCAGCGCTCGAATTGTAGTTAGTCATTTGACAGCTGCGGTCGCAAGGCGCAGAAGACTGTTATTCATCCCAGCAGCCTTTATTTTTTGTGAAACACATTCTTTGCCTCGCCGGTGGTCGGTGCTAGCTCGTAGCGCTCACCACAGCGGCTGGCGCGCAGTGCGAGCTCGATACGAGACGGGCTTGATACCGACAGCATAGCGAGGCCTTCCACTTAGCTGTTGCAGCCGGTGAAATACCAGTCACACTCCGAGAACTCACCATCGGCGGAGATGGGGCGAGCACGTCGCCGGCGCATCTCTCACACCGGATGCCGGCCAGCCTGCCGTAGTCGAGTGAAGCCTACTTCAGACCGCTTCGAAATTTTTGAAGGTGAAACTCCAGGAGCAGCCGCTGATGATCGTAACAACCTACTTTTGCTACCATTAAATTATACTTCGAAGTTTTTTCTTACTCGGCCCTTTAAAGCGCGGCATTCACGGCGTTTAGTTGAGGAATAGGACCGATGTGCAGCGTGGTTTAACGGTGCAAAATATATTGAAATGTTCTCAGTAAATACCAACTGGTCGTTGGAATTTTTTGCTGCACTTATAGTTTTGTTGCCTGTTGACAGATGCTCACACAGTTAGCCACACAAAGCACCTGTGTTTCACACCGACGTGCAAACATGCCCGCACACACACGCACACACACACACACACACACACACACACGTCACGCCCAAAGAGGGTTTTTAAAGCTGCCATAGGGAGTTTGTAACCACGTGACCTGAAACTCCTTGGGGAGTTTACAAGGTCATGTCATTCATGAACTCTGTCATTAAGCAGGGGGCGTTTTACGACGACATGTGCTGAGTTCATTCCCTACCAGGGAATAGATGATTGGGGCAGGGGAGTTTTGTAGGCTCAATTGCTGGAGAAAATCGCATCTTGGCTAACTTTTCTTTACAGTGTTGCGCGCAGGCGTAGGTGCGCTGTACTGGCTTTGCGAATTTCTTACTAATAAAAAATGCTCTTGTATACGCTTAGTTATTGTATTTAACGAGCTGCCGTATTGTGTTCACGTGGTCTGGTGTATGTCGCAATCATAGCGAGGTGTATCTGCGATTAAAAGTACACACACATGACACCTTGCTAAGCCACATTTTCAAGGGAGTAGCCAGTGTTTATTTCTGGGTGAAGCGTAAAACCCACGGTGTGGCTGAACCGGTACTATTGTATTAAACTGTATAGTTTGAACCCAACGTTGTGGCAAGGCCTAGCACCTTATACTACCACTTAATTTATTCAGAAGGAAAATTGTCCGCTTCTTTGCCTCTTTACGGCCGTCATTCTCGCTTGGTATTTACGCGTCATTCTTTCACGTACAACCGTAGCTTTCCACGCAGGTCGAGCTCAAGTATACTGCAGCTGCATACCATGCGGAACTTGAGCATGATGAAATGAAATATATGCTGCAATCGGATCAGCTGATGCTGGTTTTCGCGATTTTGTGAGAATCGCCTGATTTTTCTTGGTGATTTTTCTAACGGAGTCTTGATCATGATCGAACCCCTCAAGTTATGTTCAGCGCAGAGTCACGCAAACGTTTGGCGAAGACGTGAGCTAATTCGCGGCCTGAGAGTCGGAAATTGCGATGTGCAGATCGCAACCGTCTAATTCCCTGTGCTATGATAGGTGTCCGTGTGACACGCAATGCAAGCTTAGCATAGCCGTAAGAAGTAGTACGCTTGTTTTGTTGGTTATACAGCCAGATGGTGCTGCATGAAAGCTGTCTATTGCATGCTACTTCATACAAAAAATTTATTTCACAGTCTTTTGCGCCAACCATGACCTCAGTCGTGATACCAGCTCACCAAGCTGAGTGACAGTAGATTTTGATATTTGCTGGTTGACTCCACCATTGCTGCCTCTCTGAGTGCTAAATATCACTTTTGTTAAGGATGCTTGAAATAATTTTTAGTTTTGTTGTGAATACATACTTCTCTGGCCACATTTTGGGCGATTTTGTCCGATTTCGTCGACGCTTCCTTACCAAGACCTGGCAACACTGATTTTGTCACCCGGGTTCTGGGCAAAGGAAAGAAAATTGCAGCTACCTCAACAACGCCAGCGACGAGCCAGATTACATTTCTCAGTATGAGTTACTGTTTTTTTTGTACGAGTGGCTTCTTGTTCATGCTTGTCACGTGCACCTTAATCAACCACTCACCGTAGTGTGCGAGAATTCAGCGAGTAAGCAGGACGAACAGTTGCGGCTAGTCGCGTACGGGAAACCCTAGTGATCGATCTTTTTTCTTTCGATTCGAGGGAGTACAGTAAGTATAGTAGAGTACAGGAAATCTTTTATAGTGCATCTTATGTAAGCTTACCACAACATGACGGCAGCCTGCGTCATCTGCCTATGTCTCGGGTATCCTTTAGAAAAGTGTTTGCCTGTCACCAATGCTAATTTTATGCGCCTGGGTGTCAAACTTGTGCAGTGTAGTGGCAGTGTGAGCTAAATGGGGAATACATGTAGAACATGTCGCACCATGTTGCATAACCACGTCTTTACGATGTATATAAAACAAGGCGAACTACTGCAGTCTGCAGTGGGTTCAGCTTGGTCATTATGTGGATCGTGCCCCATTGTAACTAAAGGCAGTTCTCTGTGTGGGAGGTGAGTACGCAAGACAATGCTTGTGTAACTTGCTAGCTACATTAGATATAATGAGCAGCAGCGTTTAAAAGCTTAGTGACATCAATGTGAGTAAATAAAAGTGGCATCAACATTTATGTTAGTTACTTTGCAGCCAAGCAAGTTGTGGTGGTTATTATGTTGCTACTAGCGGGGTTAGCTTGGCAGATAAATGGAGGTGTGAGTTACTTTACCGTTTTTTCTTCTTTTGAAAGCCCAACAATACCCTTCGCTTTGTTTTGAAAATTCATTCGTGGCGAGTCAGAAACAAAAATATAAAGTTTCATGTATTAATTCATTTGAATTCCTATGCTTGCCTTGTCTGTTAGCTTCGTGTTGTTTTAATAATGTAAACGCCCCCCATTCCTCATCCAGTGATGCTGCTTCTGTGCACAAATGTGGCAAACTAAGTTTCTTGCAGCATCCTAATAAAATAAATGTTGATTATGCTATGCTGTACCAGAGACGCACGTTTGACAGTGTGTATCAGTTAAAATAGCATTGCTGGTTTAAGATTTGTCGCTTGATTTTTAGGCCATGAGTCTCACAGCCATACACCAAGGGTAATTATAATAACTGAGCAGTTCTGTCATGCAATATGTTCTATACCGCTTGTAGTCAGAAACAATATGTAATATGTAACCACCCAGAGGTGGAAATTCAGTTGTGGTGAACAATTTGTGCGCAAGTGCACAACGACCATAAAGCCTTTAAAGCTTTTTTGAAACGGTGCTGGAATGCGGAGTTCAATGCGTTTGATAGTCTAAGCACAGTAATCACTCCTTTCAATCTTTTTACTACCCTCCGTTGGTACCTGTCCCGTACCGCTTTGCCCTCTTGCCGAGCACCTCTCCCAATCTTGCGCGGCATGCAAAATCAATGACATATTGCTCCAAACACTGTCTTGTTACGGTTGCCGCAACTCTAATCTCTGTCAACTGTGAGCTTGTTGGCGAATCGCTGTTGCTGTGCCAGCCGGTGATTTCACAAATAGTGTCAGTATGAACCCTGTGCTAGGGATCACAGTACCTGATTTTCAAGCACGTGCATGCATGCGGGCGTCACGACAAACGACGAGTGGCGTGGACAGCTTCTTGCAAGCTAACGGGAAGTAATATGTGCTTGCTTCACAAATTGCAGCATATTTATTCTGAACGTCAGATTCAACTTCTTGATGTCACTTGCGAGCCCTAAAGGCATAGGGGGGATTGTTTCTTGGAGTTTCTGGAGCACTGGCGGCTTGTTGCGCTGCCACGTGGAGAATCAATGATCATGCAGCATTTTACATATGATGCACGTGTTTACTTCAAACGTTTGAAAAAAAAACTGTAGCGGGTAGTTTAGGGGCTTTTTAAATGAACCGCAGCGGTCGCTGAATTTAAAATAAGGATTGCTTTAATTATTTGCTATTCATGAGGAACAATGCAGAATGGCTGAAAATAGACTATAATGAGACACAGCGTGGGGCTAAGGAAGCCATGTTACACCAATGCAAAACGTAATTTACTAGAAACGGCCTATGCCGATGTGGGGGTTGATTTGTAAGCGTGTTATTTGAAATGGCAGGAGATAGATTGAAAGAACAAGAGGGATCAAAAAGCTTGTAGATAAGCTAAGAGAATTCGGAAACGGTTTCAACATATAAAAATTATATGATGCAAACCATCAATGTTGGCACGTGTTGTTTTTCAAAGGTTGAGATTGCAGAGTGGGATGACTTCAGTCATTTATTTGTGTATTGAGTAGATGCTAGCTGGCATTGCGATTCGGAGGAGTCAATTTGTTGTGATTTTCGCAGCAGGATTATGATAAGTCAGGTGCAAAGAGGCTAATCTGATTCTTTGGGCTCAAGCGCTTCGTTTCATTCATATATATGTTGTTCGGATGCCATTTTGTCCCCATTTTATTGACGCAATGCTACCTCCACCTGTTCTATGCCCCTTCCATGGCTATTCTCATGTCTTGACCATGAGAATAGCCTTGGCCGATCTAGTAAGCTCCATTTCATTTTTTTCTTTCATGTCGGCCCTGTTCTAGATACAATACTTACAAATTAGCCCCTGTGATTTATTGCACACCTAATTTGAAATGAAACTTTTTACCCTTTCTTTATATTTCCAATAAATAACGCTTTGCAGCTGTCATCACGTACGCTTTATATAGCATTAACACACAAGTAAACTTTTTGAACATTTAGTGTTCTGTGTGTGAAAAAGAAAATGAAAAGCGTATCCATAAAGTAGGCGCTGAATAGCTGCTATTTCACAGAATGCCCTTGTGCGGGGTGGAGGGCTTGTGCTCGTAAACAGCACAGTGGCCGTAAAATATTTGTGTTCACCTCATCACTTTCGGACTTATTTTCACCTTACAATTTCACGCCATTTGCAGCACGGCAGTTGTGTATGGCCTACTGAACAGTTGCGAAACCACCTTTGTACGTAAACAGTGGGAGCGCACCCACAGCTAAGGGTAACAGGTTTGCCAGAACAGCATGTTTTCAGTTTTGAAGAGTGTTGACACACTTTACACATCTATTGACATTTTACGGTACACAATTGTGGATACAAAATTTTGTATAAAGGAGGATCCCCATTCGGAATAACATATTTGGTCTTTATGAGGTATAATAAAAATAATAATATGAGGAGCGCCACAGCATTCGGGTCGCCGTTCTGAAATTGGCAACCCCCTCTGAAAGAGCAAATGAAATGCTTGAAAAGTACACATAGTGAAGCAATACGAGTGCAAACAGCACCACCAAAGGTACCCCCATTAAACTCCACAATAAACATGTAACTATAAGCAACATGTTGAAGCACAACCAGTCCATTATATCAGACTCGATGACAGGCAGAAGCTACGTGGCTAATATGTAATTGTGTTCGCAATGTAATTGACAAATTAATCCTGTAAACATCAGCAGAGGCAAGCATGAGTAGCCGTGATGCAGCTTTGAAGCTCGTGCACAAGGCCGGTTTGTCTGTGTGTGCATTCACACGGTCCAAAAACTGTTTTATTCTGGCATGGCACGAAAGAGCTTGCTGTGATGAGTGCCTATGCTTTCCCACATCTGGATAGAATGGCGAACATAAACAGGCATTTAATTGTAAGCAGCAAAATAAGCAACAGATCTGGCCCTTCGCGTCATCCACGAGGAAGACAAATAACATATAGGTTAATTTCCTGCAAATACTATTTAGCATCCCAGTTTCCTCAGTTTGAGCAAAATGGCACATGAAAATTTGTTGCCACTGCTGCCTCTTTCTGCCACCGCACGTTAATATGGACATCCCGTGCCTGCACAGGTATAGTGCACCTAGCCTTCAACATTGCAGAAATGTGCTCAGTGTCTGCTAGATGGCAGCATATGGCTACGCAAGGTCTGTACAGCGTTGTCGGGTGTTATAAAAACACAATCAGTTTTCCAATCGTTTTTTTAGCCTAGTAGGTGTTGTCGTCCTGCCATGATAACAAGGAATTCCTTTTTTCTCGTGCTGTTGACCTGTGGTTTGCATTCCAAGGATTGTTTAGGACAGTGCGTCGGTTATCGCTTGGACAGGAGCGCCAGTACCGAATGGCAAGTTTAAAAATGTCTCGTAAGTGCTTTCTATTCATGGAAACCAGAAAATATGAAGTCTCAAAGTGACACTTACCTTTAAAGCTGAGCTCCTGGTAGTCACTTGCTCTTTAAAGCAGAGCACATTTAGCGATATAAAAGCACCTTAACCATATCTGTCTCTTCATTGGTCTGTGTAGTATCTATCTGATCGATCGAATTAATCTAGCCTATTAAGCTTGGGCACTTTGTGATTGTCTTTTAAGCTTGACACCTTAGGCCAACAACTCACTTGTGAGTTGACTTAGTCGAGACTCGCTCATACTCAAATTAAGCCTGGAGCTTTAGTGAGTAAGGGTGAGTAATACTTTAGCGAGATTGAGGCCTAGCGAGTCTGGTTTAAGAAAGTTTTGGTGGGTCAAAATGAGCCCCATGCGCGGTGTATGTATGAGTGAGTTTGAGTGAGCTCTAATGTTTTGCCTACTAAAGTCTGACATGAACCAAAACATGCATGACAGGTCAGAGTATGTTATAAAAGGGTTTGATTCAGCAATTCACAAACATTTTGTTCCTATAATACACAAGATATTTATATACACTACTTACAAATGCGTTAGAGAGCCAAGAATCATGGTTGACTATTTTCAGAAGGTCTCTTGTCACTGTCTTTTCGACCACTGATTCACCCCGCACCGACCACTCTTGTCTTCCTCTATTGCTTGCTGCACCGACCAGTATACCAAGGGTCGGTCAGGCAATTTCCATTACATATTAGGCGCGAGTGCTGCAATTGCTGTGACGTGCAGGGTTGGATCACGTGATCTCTCCTGGCAGTGGTAAAGGAAAGCTGGCAGTTGCATGTGTGATTTTACCGTGACTTTACAGTGTCTTCATTTTCGAACAGCGTTGTTTTGCTTTGGCTTCATATGTGCGTACTTCAGCAGACTACACAATTCGGAACGACGGCAAAAGTTACCGGCGGCATGCCCACAGTGCGCTACCCACGTGAGGGTACTCTCACGGCGGCTTGCATTGCCACTGTGCCCTCTCTCTTTTTGTTTTGGGGTTGTTGTTCAACTATGGGGTTAGCATGAGCGCCGATCATGAATTCTCGCACAAAAGCGGAACATTCAGGTTTCCGCACAGGAGCCACGCTCACAACTAAAATGAATGTGCGAAAAGTCTAATTCTGTATATTTTAATATAGAATGTAGGTGTGTATATCTGGGAGAAGTTTGCTGTCATTGTCATTACACTCAAGAATGTGCCCCGTTGTTGTCCTAATTGTCAGAAAGTCTAGAAAAAGCCCGGAAGTCCGATTCTTTTCCCTTATTTTTGGTAATATCACCTTATTCCAGCCTATTTTGTTGTCAGTTGCTCCTGTGTGTTCAGCCAGCACGTTGGACAAAACCTTCTTTCTTACATCATACATGTGCCACTCCAGTTAGAGCTACTTCTCTCGCCACGGTAAACTAACAGCAGTCCGTGCCCTATGTGTACTCGACCACCCTGGTTTCCATCCACCAGTAGCGTTGCCACGGGCTGGCACACCAGAATCGTGCCTTTGCCCTCCCAATATTTTTCTACGGTATATAGGGGCGCAGAAAATAACGGTCTACAACATATGCTTGCCTAGCTGGCACCCATTCGAATCAAAGTGGTGCCCCCTTCAAAAAAATTTCTGGCAACACCTCTGCCATCTGCGACCTCAGTTTAAAAGGATTTTCTTATAGATTATGTCGAATGAATG